>CM071929.1:15783463-15837925 GCA_016081115.2 Rehmannia glutinosa
GCACTATGCATATCAATGGACAAGTTCACCAGTTTAGTGCAGGAGGAAAAGGAGCGGCGTTGATGTGTCATAGTGAGAAGTTGGCTGTGTGTTTTGGTCTAATTAGCACGAAAGCTGGCACGCCTCTTTATATTTTCAAGAACTTGAGAATATGCCAAGATTGTCATTCTGCGATGAAGATAGCGTCTAGAGTCTATGATAGGGAAATAGTTATTAGAGATCGTAATCGTTTTCACTCGTTCGAGTATGGTGTTTGTTCTTGTCCTGATTACCGGTGATGAGGATCACACACTCTAGATAAATGTCAACTTAAATGGGGATTCTATGTATTGGATTTTAGATTATGGTATTTTATTTTTTGTAGTTGTATGTACCGACTCACATTGATAGTGTAATGTGATTCCATTGTGCAGCCCAACTAATCAACTAGTAGAATTCTTGCCCGTTAGTTACATAATGTGGTTTCATTCTGTTACATTGTGATTTGTGAGATCTTTTTGAAAAAATCCCCGTCTAGCCCCGATTAATCTCCGTCTAGGCGTTAGGCCTCATTATCCACTTACGATTTGTTTTCCGATTAGGCCTGCCTAATCTCTGCACAGGTCCCGGCGTCCCGCCTAGGTTACTGTCTGGCGTGGCGTCTGTGTCGTCCGCCTAATGAAGACTTTAAATGACTTTTTGATATTGGTGAGGATATAGGAACTAGGAAGTACCATTCTAGAAATAAGAAATATTAATATTAGTTAAATTTTCAAAGTGGGGATGTAGCTCAAATGGTAGAGCGCTCGCTTTGCATGCGAGAGGCACGGGGTTCGATCCCCCGCATCTCCAACCTTTTTTGGTAACCAACAAAACCTCTGGCCTATACGAAAAGTTGTGCTCTATATAAATAACAGGGAAAATTACAAAAATTCCCCCAAGGTTTTAGGCTAACTACCAAAAATCCAAAGAATTTTGAAAATCACAAAATGCCCCTTTGATTTCTTCTTACATTTCCCCCTTATAAGCAAAAAATGCTTTATAGAATTTTTGGCCCTTCTCTTTGTCCAAGCTCAATACAAAAGTTGTACTCTATTATAGGGAAAATTACAGAAATTCCCTAAGGTTCAGGCTAATTACCAAAAAACCCATAGAATTTTGAAAATCACAAAATGGCTTTGGAGGTTTGATTCCTTCTTATATTTCCCCCGTTATAAGCAAAAAAATGTTTTGAAACCCTCTGATATTTATAGAATTATTACAATTACCCCTTAAAATTAAGATAGAATCATAACCTAATGGGATTTTTGTAATTTTAAAACATCTCTGGATTTTTGTAATTAACCCAAATCTCAGGGGATTTTGTAATTCTCCCTAAACTATATACTCCAGAAAAGAGAAAAAAAGTCTGCGACAACAAATTTATTCCACACATTCATGATTTATGACATAAAATAAGAGCCCATACTAGCACTTCTTTAAACATCACTTTCTGAAACCCAAAAACAACACTATGCCATGGGAACAGAAAGAGTATCTGTTCACTTAGCTAAAGCCTTTGGTCTTTCCTTCTTGAATTCACTATAATCTGCAATCAAGCTGCCATTAACTTTATCTTTCATATTCTCCATCAATCTCTTAAGAAGCTACACACAAAACCGGAACAAACAAGTTTACATTTGCCACATATGACATATCCTACAACGCTCAAACCTTCGATATTCACATCTAAAATATCTTGAAAGAAACAAAAGAGTTGTAAAAAAAAAGGGATAATTACAAAAACACCCCTGAGGTTTTGCCTAATTACAAAAAAACCCAAAGATGTTTCACAATTACAAAAAACCCTATCAGGTTTGATTATGTCTAAAAATTAAGGGGGTAGTTCAAGTAGTTGTAATATTTTTATAAATGTGAAGGGGGGTTTTGAAATATTTTTTGTTTATGAAAGGGAAAAAATGTAAGATGGACCAAACCTCAAATTGTAATTTTGAAAAATATCTGGGTTTTTTGGTATTAGCACGAACCTCAGGGGTGTTTTTGTAATTATCCCAAAAAAAAATACTCAAAACAAGAAAATGAAAGGTACAGATGTCTAACCGATTCTGCAACATCGCGACGAATATCTTCAGGAACCAATGCAAGCATAGGAGGGAGAACAAAGCTCATGCTCATCTGTAATTGACCTTTCAGCCTGCTTCGCGATCCACGCCTATCGGGATATAAAGCCCCCTTAACACCAAGGGAAAAATGAGATGGCTTGAGCATGTCATCTAAGCCCTGGAGCTCCCATCTAATCTGCATGACAAATGCTGATGTTAAAAAGACAGATTCGGGCTAATTACAAAAAATATGAAGATGTTGCAAATTACAAAAAGCCCCTCAGGTTTGACTATATCTTAAATTTAAGAGGGTAACTGTAATATTTCTATAAACATCGGGGGTTTTGACATATTTTTTGCTTATAAAGGGGAAAAATGTAAGACAGAATCAAACCGCAGGTTTTTGGTAATTTCAGAAATCTCCGGAGATTTTGTAATTAGCCCGAACTTCCAAAAAGATATACTTAAACAGGAAATTTTTTTAACTGCATGTGTATGCAATTTACTTACAATATCAAGCTCGAGAACCTTTGTAACATCGCGAGGAACTCCAGGTGGGTATCCCGTCCCACTAGATTTACATCTTAATCTCATGTCGATCACTGGCGACGCAGTCAGAAATAGGAATTCTATCGGTAGCATGTGAACTCTCCACTCTTCCTGCATGCAACTAATCCAAAATTAAATATGGATAAAGACACAAATAAACTAAAGATACTGTAAGAAGTTTTGGTTGAAGTTGCCACTTTGTTCATTCATTTATTGATCAATACACCATAATAGATAATTTTCTGCAGCTTGACTTACAAACCCATGATTTTCACTAATATATCAAAGCTGTCAAGCAAGGTTTTATTGTAAGATTAAACAGGGGGCCTTTTTGTGTTCCAAGCCTCCAAGGGCCTGATTGACATAATCTAACTTCTAGGTTCAATTACAAAGCTCTTGTCAAAGAAGTTCTCTATCCTGACTTGGTCAATACAGCGACAAATGGTCTGATAAAGATATCTAGTGTTTTTGGCCTTTTGGTTTATTGAGTCTTTGTCGCATTTAGGGCTCCAAATGAACCAAACTGCTCGTGAGCTATTCGGAGCTCGATTCGATAAAAGCTCGTACAAGTTCGTTTAATGAGGCTCGTTAAAATAAACAAACCAAACTCAAACTTAGAGATATTCAGTTCGTTAGCTCGTGAACATACTCATTAGTAAGCTCGTGAATAAGCTCGATAGTATGCTCGTATAAACTAACCTAATAATTTGATTTTAATTTTAATTTTTCATATTTTTACTTAAGATAATATAAAAAAATTTCAATAAACTTATTTTTCTGAATAAAATTATAAGTTTTAATAAATATATTATAAATTTTAAATATAAATAATTTTTTTTTAATAAATTGAAGAATAATTTAATTTTTAATTAATATTTACTAAGTTCGTTTAGGCTCGATTAAGCTCGGAAAAGTTAAGAGCCATCAATATGTTCGATAAATTCAGGCTGGAGTTCGACTCGATAATAAACGAGCCAAACTCAAATACTCAAAAGCTCAGTTTAGTTCGGTTCGATTGCAGCCCTATCGCAATAATAAATAATTGCATCAGATAATCTATTTTTAAAAGTAAAATAGAAATCCATTTTATCCCCTTTTCCCCCATTTTTAATCCAAGGTATTTCATATATAGTTGCTATGAAGAAAGCCAAAACAAAGGGATAACAGGAAAAGGGAAAGGGAAAAAAACGGAAAGCGAAGAATTAAGAAAGATAACCTCATTGAGTTGCTGGCTCCGACGTTTATCAGGAAACATGGCTTTAAAAACCCTAGGCTTGTCTTCCAAATACTGATCAAATGAAGCCTGCACATCGCAAAACTCAAAACTCAAAATTAAACCCCATAATCGAAAATATTGCAGATACTGTAAATAAGAATAATTTTTTTTTACCCCAGGAATTTCATAGAGAGGGAAGTCGGTGGAGATTCTGGAAGAGTATTTCGATGGATTCGCCATTTGAGCTTCTACCTTCGGTAGCCTAAGCTTTTTCTCCACTCTCAAAACGTTGCATTGCCATTTCAGACTAGAAATGAGCGGGTGTCTCTTGAAATGTGACGGAACGCCGGGTAAGAAGGCGTTGCGGCACGGCGGCGCCGCCGTGAGCTCGCTCATTCTCAACTTTGGTTTTTTCTGGAAATTTTGAGGCTGGCGAGGAAAGGGAGTGGGAACGAAGAAGAGGACAACCATATCTGATTTATATTACTTTATTCATCTGACGTGGCGAGTTATTACTGGTTAAGGACGTTAGAGGTCTCACACAGGGGACCCATTTCCGGGATCTGTTTCATTTCTGATTAACTTCATGTTCCACTCCACCCAATGACCCAACACAGGATTTTGAATTTTTATCTAACTTCAGAATTTGTGTTTAATTTAATTGATTATTAATTGAGTCAGATTTGAATGAATTTTACTTGAGCCGAGCTTTACATTTTATTAAACGAAAAAAATGTTGTTTGAGTGAGATGTTGTTTAACAAGAAAATCGGTAAGAGTATAAATGGAAAAACGGGACGGGATGTGTTTAAAGTCGAGACTAGTATTTGATACTATCTCTGCAAGATGAAATTGCCTCGTATTAAGTGCTTACGTTTCTAGCAATCGTCTCTAAGATACAACGACTTACAGATTCGACTTAGAAGCACTTGCAAAAGTCGAACCTACATCGAACAAGAAGTGTTTGAGCCTTTCAAACTTTGGAAGGGAAATAATCAATATGCTTAATGCAGAATGATCCGATTTTTATCTGATTAATTTTCGTATGTTATTTCATCTGCATGGGTTGATATTTATAGACATTTAGGTGCCTTATGGAAATGATATGTCTTTTGGCTCGAAAAGATGTGTCTTTAGCCAAGTTGCGCGAACAGGTGTATCTGTTCAAAGTTGCGCCACTGCGCACTACAACGCGAAAGGCTCACTAACCTCGATGCACGGTCGCTCACGCAACCCAGGTGCGCGCGCGACCGCGCGCTAGGCCTAGTTTCGTGTAGGCCCAACCCAATTTAAGTAAAAAATTAATTTAAAGGTTTAAATGAAATTTGTCCAAAACTATAAGAGTCCCAAGCTCACGCATGTAGGTCCTCCCTCTTTTAAAAACTTTAGTGCTTCAAAGTCCCAAACTCATTAGTCCCACTTGGGCTATATTAATTGAGCTAAACTGACTGTCTTTCCTATATGGGTTGGAGTGAACACATTTACCAATTTTCTTGTCAATTTCCATTTTTAAGTGGCTAACTTGTACCATTAATTTCTCATTCACCCGTAATTAATTTTTAGAAATTAAAAATATCAATCTCATCTAACACTTAGTAGAATTTCATGATATATTTTAATTTCAGTTTCCACCAATGGAAACCTCTTAAATATTTAGTCCAATAAGGTCAACACACATTTTAACTTGGTTTCTTATGTTAACAAACCTAACACAAACAAGCTTTCAACGATCGGTCTCAAATCAAGCAGTTTGGTTTGTTTTTCAGCACTACCTCGAATGAAAATGGTGAAATGACAAGTAAAATAAAAAAGAACAAGCAAATGAGTAAAAAATGCAAATCCCACTCCCCACCTCACTAAAAAAATAAATACACATTGGATGATTCTAAAATAGGAGATGACAATTTGGAATAGAAACCAAACATAGGAGCACTAATGTGATCACATATTTATAACAACTAACTGCATGGGCTTAAGAACAAGACCATTAGACAATTACAAACTTTGATCAATACATTATCAGAATCGTGAAATACAACACACTGGAGAGAGATCATGGAAACACGCTTCTTTTTATTTTAATTTATCACATATATTATTGATCAGAGACTGCATACTTGTACCATATTGTTGAACCAGTTAGTTCTTTCACATAACATTCCTAAGCTGAATAAGGTATCCTCACAGCCATCCTCGAAGCCAGCCATGGCCGTTGTGGTTCCGGGTCGACAAAACTATGTGCGAGAAACAGTTCGGCTTCGTCGTCTATCAGTTCTCTGGCCCATGTTACTCGTTTTGACGGGCAACTACCTGGTCCAAAGCACCTGCAATTGTTTCAACATTTTCAAGAAAAAAACACCCAAAAATGGACCACTACAAGATTACGTATTCCGAAACAAGAGACGCTTTAAATTTGCAGAAGAACAATGGCCATAACTTTTCAGTGCATGGACCTGCATGTGTAGCTGCCCACCAAAACATAGTTGTCATGAACAAGATGTTGAACAAATATTTCTCCAAGACATAGTTTGGCAGATTCTTGCAAATCGTTAGTGTTGATTACAAAAAATACCTTTTGAGGTTCATCTAATTACAAAAAACCCATAAGTTTGTTTCTATTTCACAAATTACACCCATACGTTTGATGAAATATTTCTTCTTTATACTGGAAAAATATTTAGTTTTATGATTTCCTTTACCCTTTTACTCATCAAATCTTATTATGGCAGCACCTAGGTGCATTAAGTTCCCAATAACTTACCTGTACTCATAAAAACAAGCACTTCTTTCATTCTCCGTCTTTCCCCAGTTATGCCAACCACACTGTTTAACACAAGCATCCATGTACGTGTACGCAAAGACCACCCGCCCAAAAGGTCCCCATGGTCGTCCGAGACACGTGTACTGTGTCCCTCCATTACCAGTAATCACACATCTGCATCAGCACACACAGAAAGTGGGTAAAGCGATCTGAATATAGCATATGTTTGGTAATCATTGTTTTTCACAAACCAATGCATGACATAACATATAACATATTACGTGCAAACTTCTGCCGAATTGGATGCAGTTTTTTAGGAGAGAAAAAAAAGTGCATTATAGTTTTGTATTGAGCAAATTTATGTCAAAGCTAATGGCAACATTAACAGGTCACAAACCTCAAGAATACATATCCTGTTGTCTCCTGGGAAGATTTTCTGCTTTGAGCTGTTATAAATCCAGCAGATTTGCAGTGGATATGACAATGCTCCAAAAGAGCAGTGCTATTACCAAAAATGAAGTCTACACTTCCTTCGATGTAGCAATCCCTCAAATATTGCTTCCCATAGTGCAAATACAGCGTATCCTGCATAAACACAATTTCAGACAGAAAACAAACCATATCTTAGACAAATCATTACAATCTCTTATTACCATTAATTCTGTAATTTCAATTAACTAACATACATACCATTTTTACTTGTACTTTCAAGATTTATATGTTTTTTCACTATTACTATTAACGGCTATAGCCAGGATTTAGTATCATATTTGCAAAAATTGCCAGAGCCAATTCTAACAGAAAAAGTAATCTCTACATGAACGAGGAACTCGGTTAAGGCAATGATAGCACTAGAGCTAATTCGAAAACGTTACCAATTGGAAACAAACCAAAGATCGGTTATATTAGCAAAATCTACTTAGACAAACATAAGTTCTTCTGTATAATGAAACTACCTATGCAGTTCTTATTTTGCCATTCATTCTCCTCTGCAATTTGTTCATACCTTACAATCCATTAGTCTACAATTTCTTGCTTTGATAAAAGAAAGTGCCCCTATCACACAATCCACAAGTACAAAAGACAAACAAATTGAAAAAACTTCAAATAGTGGCTCCTATGCGACGGAGTTCTTCTTTTCCACATTATCGGCTAATAACTGATCAATATACCCAAAAAACCCTAGAATAGCACAATGCAAAGTGTGTATATATATACCTGCCAACCAAGAAATCTGCAATTGTAGAATGCACAACGATCAGCTGTCACTCTAATTGCCACAGCTTGGCCTGATCCCTGCATAAAGTTGAAGAAAAAGATACCATATATTAGCAACTTCAAAGCATTAATAGCAGAAAATAACTTTATAGTTCAACATTGAGCTCAATAACATGATTCCAACATCATAAACTTTACATTTATAACACAAATACTACATCCAATTATTCCAAGTCAAGAAAACATGACGATGGACAAAAATTTAAATTAAAATTCAGAAAAAATTGTACCTGAGGAGCAGCATTTTCGAAAGTGATATTCTCAGCAATAAAATCCTCCCCCTCAACAATCGTACTCCCGCACCCAAACGTCCCGGTCCCAATCACACGCGCCGCCTGGTGGTGCTCGATTTTGGTGGCGGTGTTGTTCCACGTCAGCACCGTGTCCTCGGGGCGGATTCCGGCGAGCGTGATGAGGTTTTTGGTCTTGGGCACGTACAGGGGCTGCCGATAAACGCCAGGCGCCACACGAATCACAGTCCGGTAAGTGTTGCCGAGGGGCACCGCGTCTATGGCTTCCTGCACAGTCCGGTAATCGGCGGCGCCGTCTTGCGCCACCGTGATTATTCTGGAGCCCATGTGTTTGTTCACCGGCTTGGCTACTGCTGGTTCGATCTAGTTGGAGAAGATGGGTAAAGGGTGCTGCGGAGAAGAGACGCGGGAGTGAAAGATAGTGCAGTGAAGAATCTGGTAAAAAAAAAAGTCGATTGAACTTTGTTGAAGATAATGAACAAAGTATTCAGTAAATTCGATTTACAGCTGGTTATAATCAGCTAATGAGGGAACTTTATTTTAACTTACTTTAAATTTTGATCTCTTATTGATAATTAATAAGTCAAAATATTTGTTATAATTATTTATTTATTAATTGGTGTTATTTTATGAACAAAATTTATAAAGAAAAATAAGAGACACTAATGAAACATGAACGTGATCAAATAAATTATTGGTGGTGGTAATTGAAAATTCTGAAGTTGATAACGGAAAAAAAGGGAAAATTTGAAATTTAATTGTACTCACTTTTGATTTTTTGTGGTTTCCAATTTCTTTCATGTGTATTTTCAGTAAATTTTGTGAATGTGCATACAAGATAACATTATTATTGTAATAATTATTTACTTCAAACTGATATTATGAGTAGAGTTGAAAAACGAACTAAACTTCTATATTTGATTCGAGATCGGTCGTTAAAATTTTTGTTTAAGTTCATTTTTTCATTTAGTAATATGTAAAGTTAAAGTTCGAGTTTGACTCAATTAGTTAAAAAAGAATAAAATGTGTGTAAAAATATCGAGTTCTATTTGAGCTCGATTCGGGATCGACCAAAGCTCGCTCAATTCGATTCATCATTCGATCGGATCAAAGCTCGCTCGAGTCGATTCGAATAATAATCAACAAACTCAAAAATAATTTTTGAAGCTCGATTAAAAGGGTGATGCTTACAACTCTCAAAGGTCACATGTTTATTCATTTTGATTACACATTAAGCACATAATAATTCTCATTAAGACGTATTCTTTAAAGAAAGGTAGAAAAACCCCTCTAATTTAAAAAAAGGAGATTTAATATGCTCAAACAATATCATGTTCGGTTCGAGTCAAACTCATTCCCTTAGTCACGAGTGTTCACGGTGGTTTTGCCTTCGAAATTTTAAATATTATTTAATCCGTGATATGTTTAGGGAGTTGTTAGTAATAAAAAAATAAAAATAAAAATAAAATGAACAATATGTTTAGATCCGTGTGATTGGTCCCATTCAATTATATCCAAAGATAAAAAAAAAAAAAATGTTCTGCCCTCAGAAAAAAGAAAAAGAAAAGAAAAAGATTCAATTGAACTGATCCAAACAATCAAATGGATCACTTCATTTATTATTTTTATTCAATAGTTACCTTGTTCCTAGGGCCTATGCAATGTAATGGATATCAACCAACTAAATCGCAAGTCGGCATCATCTTGGATGTATAGTATACAGGCCCAATGTATTTTGAAGCCCACAATTGAACTCTCACTTCTTTTTTTTTTTTTTTTTTGACAAAAACTCTCCCTTATTATTTGGGCATTCATTCTAAACTTTATAATAATTAAATTAAAATTATCTAAAAAGCATAGAAATGTTGCAGATACTATCCTTATTATGTAATATATTTAATTAGTGTATTGATATAAATATCGCAAGATGAATTATTGTTAATATGAACTAGTATACACATATAAAACCGTGTATGTTATGCCCATTTTGTTGGGCATTATAAATATAGGTGTCAAATGGGTCAGTTTGGACCGGGTCGGTGTCGATCCGGGATGGACAAATGGAAGAACCGGGGCTGGTCGAGCCAAATTCCATGGGACCACCAGCTTTCGAACCCAACCCATATTTTAAACATAAATGTAAAATGCACAAGGGCATTTGGTTCGGGCATATTCGTGCTTACGAAATCACAGCCTAGTCGCCCCCGTGTAATCATAGAGTCAATAGCAAAGAGTATCAGTGAGTGCTACTTTTGTATAAATTCAACTTCAGATCACTAAGATCCAATTGATCCGGTCATTCAAATAATTGACAATGAATACCAAAACTTCTGTCATCATGGTTGATTGTGCAAATAACGAAATAAGACATGAAGGAAACGGAATTAGTTGACAAAGAAAACCAAATGGTGATGTTTGTTAAGGAAATCGTGTGCTGATTTTAGGACTAAATAGCAAACCAAGCTACTCAATACTCGATTCGAGAATAATCGTCGAAAGTTTGTTCAAGTTCGATTCGTTAACACAATAAACCAAGTTTGAACATATTTTTTCCATTTGGTAAGTCGGCTCGATTAGTAAAAAAAAGAATAAAATTATATCAAAGTATTAAGCTACTCGAGCTCGATTCATGTTCGGCTCGACTAAAGCTCGTCCAAGCTCGATCTAATTTATAATCAAATCAAACTCAAATACAATTTTAAAATTCAATTAAAATTCGAATAAGCATGAATAATACAATATTCCGCTCAACTCGTTTATAACCAAACTATTTTTATTTACTTTGGTTGTAACAATGACTAAGGAGCTATTACACTTATAAACGAGTGACTATTATTCATGTGAGTGCTAAAGTCCATTATTCACCGAGATTTGTCGTAATAAGAAATTAATAATAAAACTAATATATAAAATGCATACATTAACATATGTAAAAATTATTAACGTAAAAGATTGAATCGACAAAAAATTTAATTTCTATAAAATTATTTAAAACTAAAATTTTCATTTAAATTTCTCGAATTTTGTGAATGCAAACACACATATTTCTGCCGACAGCCATCAATCTCGAATAAGATGGTATTCAGATCCATTTACACGGATCGTCCACATGTAATCTAGCAATCCGACAGGAGCGAAATCCCAATTATACCCTACTGTCTTTACCGACATGCTCCACCTGTCACATACTTACAAAGTAATTATCCACAGATCTAAGGGCATTTACGTAACATCCCAAAAGTCAAGGATTATAAATTGCTGAAATTAGGTCATCTTCCCCACTCACATTCTTTTTACACAGATCACAAAATTTCCCCCAATCAATCAACCATGTCGTACTTCCCTAAAGGCCACCACGACTCCGCTGACGAGGTCGACGACTTCGATGAGTACGATTCCACCCCTTACGGCGGCGGATACGACATCACTTTGACCTACGGCCGCCCCCTCCCCCCTTCCGAAGAGACATGTTACCCAAACACCTCTTCCACTTCCGACGACTTTGACTACGATCGCCCACAGTATACCTCATACGCTGAGCCCTCCGCCTACGCCGATGAGGCGTTGGACAACGAGTACAAGAGCTACGCCCGTCCCAAGCCACGACCCGGCCCGCCTGCTTATGGGGGGCCTCCACCGGCTGAGACTGGATACGGCTACGATCGGCCCAAGCCCAGTTATGGAGAGGGTGAGTACGGATCCGGTGGTGGATCTGAATTTGGTGGAAGGACTGTATACGGGAGGCCTGAGCCCGAGTATGGCAGGAAGCCCGAGTATGGGAGACCTGAGCCCGAGTACGGGTCCGAGTACGGCAGGAAACCTGAGTACGAGGAGCCCGCTCCAGAATATGGATCCGGGTATGGCAGGAAACCTGACTACGAAGAACCCACTCCAGAATACGGATCCGGGTATGGCAGGAAACCTGAATACGAGGAACCCACTCCAGAATACGGATCCGGATATGGCAGGAAACCCAATCCCCAGTACGAGAGACCCGAATCTGAATATGGATCAGGGTACGGCAGGAAACCAGAGTACGAGGAACCCAGCTCCGAGTATGGCAGGAAACCCGAATATGAGAAACCCAGTTACGAGTCGGGTTATGGCCGGAAGAGTGAGTACGAGGAACCCACTTCCGAGTATAGCTCGGGTTACGGGAGGAAGCCCGAATCCGAATACGGTGGATCCGAATACGGACGGAAGCCTGAATCCGAGGAATTTGGGTCTGGTGGGTATGGACGGAGGCCCGAGAGAGGTGAGTATGGGGAGGAGAAGCCCAGTTATGAGCGGCCTAGTTATCAGACTGAGGAGTACGAAAGACCCCGCTATGGGAGGTCTGAGGAGGAGGATTACAAGAAGCCCAGCTATGAGAGGCGTGGTGATGACGATGATGAGAGCTATGGCCGCAAGAAATATGTGAGTTTTTCTTTTTTCCCTTTTTGCTTATAACAATGGTTTTTTATGCTACACAGGAGCTTATGTTTTGTTTGGTTATATTATAGTTGTGCCCTATATCTTTGTATTTGGTCCCTTTCTTGTTAGCCTGGATTATATGCTTAGGAACCATTTGTTTGATCCCCATTGTCAAATAGTCTAATCTTTGAAGTATGTATTGGACCGATTCAGGAATGATAAGATTAAGGGATTGTTTGCAAACTCTAAAAAAAGTGATTTTCAGCTTCTTAGCTTATTGATTATAAGTTTTGGTATCATTTAGAGAAGAGATACATTTAACAGATGCTGGACCATTCATGTTAAATCGCAAATTTCGGACGTTATAGAAGTTGCTTGAGGATTAAATGTGTTTCCGGAGGACTAACAAATATGAATTCCCCCAAACCGAGTGGCCTCTGGGAATATAATCATAGCTATTATCTCAACACAGCCACCATGTTACAGTTATTATAGAATGGCAACATCTCTTGATAAATTGAATAGTGGATTGTGCAGTTCATTGATCTGTCTTTACTGGATTGTTAACTTTTTCAATTTTTCTGTATGTTCTCCATGCTCGATTATTTAAGTAAAACAATTACTTCCTAGATTATGGTGCAAAGTTTTTAGGATTGGTGATTTTGGCTTATAAATCAATAATTCATGCAGGGAGATGATAATTCTGATGATGAAGATGATGAAGAGAAGAAGAATCGCCATAAGCACCACCACCACCGCAAGCACTATGATGATTAAGCAGAATGATTGATGTATTCTGAACAAGAATCATCACATCTCGAGAATCCACTAAATAAAGAGTTGGTGTGCTTTTTTCTGATTTGTGTTTGTTTTAAGCGTTTCAAGCATATTGGGTCTTAGCCATATGCAAAGAATAAAGAGAAAAACTTCAATGGCCTATGTATGTATGCCTGACAATGATTGTGAATTGTTATGTTTCGTTATGTTTAAATTCCCCTGGATATATTGGGATGTACTGTTTTTATTCGAGTTGTCCATGTTTTGCTCATCTTGTGATTCTTGTCTGCATTTTTACATGTCTATTTTAACCCCAATGGGTGTGATCTTGTGGTGTGTGTGAACTGGGAAGATGATTCCTTTCCAATGGTTGATTTCTGGGAGCCTTATTTCCTTTTGATTGATAATGTTATTATAATTGTAAATTTTTGATATTTTTCTCAGTAGAAAATGGTTTTGGAACACGGATTGACCGGCCGGTTGGACTTGATCTAATCTGGCATTGACCATGTTGTTGGTTTGGATTCTATAGTTAAAAACATTGGGTGTAAAGTATATCGTTGAAAATTGAAATTATAGGCCCTGCTAGTACTTTGCAAACAATACTCTTTTTATTTTTGTTATTTTCGGTTTCTGATCCTAAGAGGGCCTCTATTTGTAGTAGGTTAGCTCTTTCGGCTCTTGCTAGTGATTTGGATTCGAATTGGTCGTATTAGCCAATTCTCCTCTTGGCTGATGATATAGCCAAGTTGGACCATAGCAAGTTTGCTGCGAATATGTCTTTTTGTATTCGTTTTCGCTTGAGTTATATATAGGGATAATTACAAAAACCTCCTCGGGTTCGGGCTAAATTACAAAAAATCCCAGATATTTTTCAAAATTACAAAAAACCCCTTGAGGTTTCTATCTTAAATTTTTCCCCTCCATAAACAGAGTACATAGTAATAGAAATATTACAATTACCCCCTTAAATTTAAGACAAAAGCAAATTTGAGGGGGCTTTATGCAATTTTGAAACATCTTTGGATTTTTTTGTAATTAGCCCAAACCTCAGGGGGTTTATTGTAATTATCCCTTATGTATATATTGATATAGAAGGGCTTACCTCTTGAACTGATGAAGAGTCTCAACATGAGCAATTACATAGAATCTTGTACAAAATGTTCTCAAATTTTTTCTTTTCTAAATTGTAGTGGCATATTATAAATATCAGTAATCTCTCGAAGCTTCTTATAACAACCTACATTTAGCTATGTCTAAATGGCAACTTGAGATAATGTTTGATAGATTTTTATAATGCATGCATGCTATTGACAATTTGACCTAAACATTGTTGAAAAAAGGAAGCAAACTAATTGAAATTATGTTTCAAAAAATCAAGTTGCTCTTCAAGTCATAAATAAAATCCCACAACTATAAATTTAAGGTGTCCATTAAATTAATCCATGGTTGTAAAATTGTAATAGTTGTTTAAGCACAAGAGCGAATCATAGTCTCCATTGAACATAATACATAAAGCATTATAGTGCAGACCATAAATCAAATCAGAAGAAAAAAAATTAAAAAATTGGGGAAAAAAAGGTGCAATTGACTTTTTCAAGTTTGAAATCACCGAGGTCAAATATTGTGAAGCAGAAAAATTCAAGAAAATTGGGGTCGGGGGGTGGGGGAGGTAGAAATACTTGAAAATTGAATTGCCATACATATAGGGCGCGTTTGGGGTTTGTGAAAAGGCATGATAATATTCTTATCACCTCTTTTCATTGTGTTTGGGATTTATGATCTTACCGCGTGATAGGGATGGCGTGAAATTATCATCTTTTCAATTGATCTTCACATTACACCTATGAGGTGATATTAAATAGTACCAACTTATTCTTACCTCTGCAATTACCTTTTTGTCCTCAAATTTTGGAAGAGATTTTTTGGGTTCTTTAAACTGAGGGCAAAATGGTATGTTCCATTGTTATCACTTATTATCAATATTGTCAAACACCAATATTGACCAAATATAAAGGATCCATAAAAAAATAATCTAACACCCCAAACAAACAGATCAGTAAAAAGGATAGTGATAAATTATCAAATCATCACATATCCAATATTACTTATATAATCCCATCAATTTTGCCAAACGAGCCCATAATGTTTATAATGGATCATATATCATCCATAAATATGCAATCAATTATTTGCAGTCCAAGCACTCGTTTGGTATTGTTGATGATATAAGAAGTTTGAAGAAATTATCTAGAATTTTGTTTGGCAATCTGATTAATTGTGATAAGGATGTAAAATGTCCTATCTACCCTTCCATATATTTTAATGTTTCTCTCTAAGTGGGGAGCACTTTACCAACAAATTGAAGGGCAACTACATCCTCACACATAAGTGGACAACGTGTGATTATTTAATACCACCCGGGGTGGGATGGACAATCAATTGAGATAGTGACTATAATCACAACCCGAACTATTCTCAGGGGTCAGTATCATAAATTACAAACAATGGATTGGCAAGGATAAATTGAATTATCAAGAGTTATCCAACATGCCAAACTAGTCCCAATAGGACCAAGTCCATTAATGCAAGTAAATAAGTAATACGCCACAATAATACGTATCTATGTCAAGTTGCAATTTTAAGTTGAAGTAGTTAAACTTTTAGGGGTCATGCCAAGTTTACAATTTATTATGTACTCATGGCTATATTTACTACAATTATTTTTAAAAACTCAAATATTAGGAAGTTGCACCATCAATTTCGTTGAAAAAATCAAAAGAGTAGGTAGTTGTACGATCATAATTCATTGACTATTTAGGTACGTCCATTTTAACTTCGTCACTTCATTTTGTCAACGTGATTAGGAATTACCCGATGGAGTTACCAATTAATTAGGTAAACAATGAATCAAGTTTTGGTTTAGAGAGTAACATATTTCTTTTTTAAATTGAATTTCATTCATTTGATTACAATATTGAATGAAAAATATTTACAAGCTCTACATAATTATAAATCTATACATATCTAGAACAAAATATTTTAAACATAAACAAATATGAGTGATCCGTATAATAGAACATTATACTGAAGGCGCTGGACAAAATACATGCCAAAGAAATTGACATTGCTTATGTGACGTATCGTCGGGTAATGACTCGTCTGAATCTTTTGAATAAAACTTCATGTATCATTGTCGTCTTTAGTGCATTGAGGTTGTGCTTGCTTGTATTCTTATTTCCAAAATTTTCATTTTTGGAAAAAAGATTGTGAGATTAGGGATGGCGGGTTTGGCGGGTTTGCCAGGACCCGCCCCGCCAAGGAGAAGTAAGACCGGGACCCGCCCGCCCCGCCTCAAGACCCGCCCCGCCCCCGCCCGCCTCAAAACCCTGGCAAGGTGTCTAGACATGCCAAATATATTTTTTAATTTATAATAATTTATATTTTTCTATTTATGGCCAATTTTTCAAAAGTAATCAAATGCCAATAGGTTAAAAATAAATAAATATAATTATGCAACTTATTATAACTATTTTTTAGAATTGGCTACTATTAAGATTTTTTTAAAAAAACAAATACTATTATACTACATAGTACTCAACTAATACTTAAAATAAATATTCAAAGTAGAATATTACAAGACATTATATTAGTAAATTAAACTTTAAAAGTAAATAATATTATATTAGTACTCAACTAATATTTTTAAACATAGAACACTCAAATTTTAAAGTAAATAATGCAAAAATATTTTAATATATATTAAAAAATTTAATAAAAAATAACATGCGGGGCGGGTCCTATAGGACCCGGGACCCGCCCCGGACCCGGGCGGGTTTTGTAACCTTGGACCCGAGACCCGCCCCGAGACCCATTTATCCGGGTCTAGACCCGCCCCATCGGGGCGGGTTTAATCCGGGGGCGGGTTTTGACCCGCCCCATTACCATCCCTATGTGAGATATGTGATTGTTTATGGGAAAAATGATTTTATTTTTCGAAAAAAAAAAACTTATTTTCTCCAAAATTAACTCACTCTTATCTTTCACTTTCACATTTCTCAATACCCAACAATATTATTTATTTATCTCTCTTTACTATATTCTTATAAAGAATTTGGTAATTTCTTTAATTTATCAATAATTTTATTATTTTTCTCTTAATCGTGATAACAAAAGATAAAAAATAGATCCATTTTGCCTAATTTTAGTTTAATATTTTTATTTTTTATTCAATTTTTCTTGTATTATATTTTACACTTTTATTCCCACAAAAAATTTCACAAACAATCACAAATCTCTAGAAAATTCTCCATCACATCAACACAATATTATTTTTCTCTACATATCTATCTTTCACTTTAAAAACAATTTCATCACTATTCACTCAAAAAATGAAAGTGGACGGAAGGAAAGCAGAAACAATCACATATGAGTTTTTTTTGGTCGACCCAGAGTATTCTCACACTAGCTGAGGGCACAAACCCCAATACTTTTTTGGACCATGGGAGGAGAGACAAATCTAACCCATGACCCTCACTCCTTGTTAGCCAAAGTCTAAACCCATAAACTTGAGGTTGCAATTGCAACTTTAAGGCTGCTAGAGTTTTAGGACATTGAGTTCATTACGCGTTTATTAAACTAAAACTGATGTCTATTTATAACAGTTGTGTCATGGTTTTACCGTAGTGCGTGCCTGGTAGGGGTGGAAATAGGCCAGACCGGGTCAGACTTTGGCCTGATTCACGTTTTTTCGGCCTAAGCCTGACCTATTAAATATAATAGGCTTTTTTTCAGCCCAAGTCTGGCCTGTTTAAAAGCCTAGGCCCGACCTATTTACATAAATAAGTTTACAAGAAGATCTTGGTCTAGCTTATTTATGAAATAGGTCAATTTAGGCTGCAGTAGGCCCAAAGTAGACTGCGCCAGAGTAGCCGTGTATCGGAGGCGTGACTATTTTTCACCCCTAGTGCCTGGGAATGGTCCACTAATCATTGTACTAGTATGAGGTTTGCAACTGGAACAGCCGAACAGGGATTACTATAACCAATCAATGTAAATTGTAATATGTAAAACGCCATTTTTTCAAATAATAATAAAAAGGGGAAATCTCACATTCTCACACACAACAACAACAACAATATAAAACAGCGAAAACAAAGCTGGCTGTAAGCCAACTCTGATTATAAACGTGTACAGACCAAATCCCGTTCAAATCTCTACTATTCGGTCCCCATTCTCCTAATTCTTGCTTGATTGAATATTTAAACAGACAGGTGGATAAAACAAGAAATCATAAACTATAAACTATAAAAGCAGAGGATTTTTTGTCTCTTGTTTCAATACATTCTGCCAAAAACAAAGTTTGAACATTTCCAAAATCAAACCTCAGAGATATTGCCTTATTTTATCATCCCCCAATCACCAACCCAAAAAAAAAAACCCAGAAACAAGAACCCATAAAAACCCAGTCTTTATTCCAAAAACCCAGAAACAAGAACCCATAAAAACCCAGTCTTTATTCCAAAAACCCAAACCAAATTTTTCATTTTTTTCAGCAAAAATGAAGTTTGGGAAGGAACTAGCTTCCCAAATGGTGCAAGAATGGCAGACAGCATACATGGACTACAACCATCTCAAGAAAATCCTAAAAGATCTCATGATATTCCGACAGCAGAAAGCATTATCATCGTCTCCGGGCCCACCGGCCCGATCGGGCTCCCTAAAGAGGAGACTCACCATGTACCGGGCTTTTAGCGGGTTAACGGGCCTTAGAGGAAGCCCAAAGAAGAACGAGGATGAAGTGATATTAGTGAGCGCAGTACAGCACGAGGGCTCTGAAAATTATTACCAGACAATGTTTTTGAGGTCATCCGAGGAAGGGGGACAATATGAGCTGGAATTTTTCAGGAGGCTTGATTTTGAATTTAATAAAGTTTTGAAATTTTATGAGGGCAAAGTTGAGGAAGTGAAAATGGAGGCGGATGAGCTTAGCAAACAGATGGATGCGCTTATTGCTTTGAGGATTAGGGTTGATAAGCCTTATGTTGAACAGGATAATGGAAATTCAGGGCCTGCAACTGTTATTGCATCAGTTAATGGAGTAAAGCAAGGTTAGACAATGAGAATTTTTCTTTGTTTTTCAGTTGATTTTGGTTTATTGGTCTAGATTTTTGGGACCTTGAGAAAGAATTGTTGAATAAGGGCAAACGAATCGAGTTTGA
Source organism: Rehmannia glutinosa (assembly GCA_016081115.2). Taxonomy (NCBI): domain Eukaryota; kingdom Viridiplantae; phylum Streptophyta; class Magnoliopsida; order Lamiales; family Orobanchaceae; genus Rehmannia; species Rehmannia glutinosa. The sequence continues at coordinate 15,803,010 of CM071929.1, forward strand.
GCCGAACGTAGTATTGTTCGAGCTTGTTTGGATCTTTAATTCTTTATTGAGCTTTCGAAAAGTGTGTTTGTGTTTGGTTACTAATCAGAATCGAACTCGAACGAGCTTTGATCGAGCCGAACGCAAATTGAGCTCGTGTAGCTTCATATTTTTACACATATTTCATTCTTTTATTACTAATCGAGTTGAGATTTACATGGAAAATTCGAGCTTGTTTGGATTTTTATTGAGCTTTCAAAAAGTGTGGTTGAGTTTGGTTTGGTAATTAATTGAATCGAACTGAGAATGAGTTTAGTCGAGCTGAAGGTGAATCGAGCTCGAGTAGCTTGATATTTTTACACATATTTCATTCTTTTATTAGTAATCAAGTTGAGATTTACATAGAAAATTCGAGCTTGTTTGGATTTTTATTGAGCTTTCGAAAAGTGTGTTTGAGTTTGGTTTGATTATTAATCGAATCGAACTCGGACGTGTTTAGTCGAGCTGAACATAAATCGAGCTCGAGTAGCTTGATATTTTTACACATATTTCATTCTTTTATTACTAATCGAGTCGAGATTTACATGCAAAAAATGCTCAAGTTTGGTTCGCTAGGTTAACGAACTGAGTTCGAATGACGGTCGATACCGAGTAGTTTGGTTCGTTTTTTAGCCCTATTTCAAACCCATGTGGGAGTGAGTTCTGATGTTTTATGTTGAGAAAACAATTTCTTGAAATGAGCTGCAAAATCAAATGCTTCAATCTCATTACAAAACCTTCATTCTTTTCTAATCATCGGTAGTGTTTCTTACAGAAACATTCCTAAATAAAAAGTTGGATTTCAAATTTGGGATAATTACAAAAACCTCCCTCAAGTTCGGGCTAATTACAAAAGAACCCAGAGGTTTTTCAAAATTACAAAAAAACTCTTGAGGTTGACTCTGTCTTACATTTTCCCATTCATAAACAAAATACATTTCAAAACACCCCATGATAGTTATAGAAATATTACAATTACCCCTTAAATTTAGGACAAAAGCAAACTTGAGGGGCTTTTTGTAATTTTGAAACATCTTCGGATTTATTTGTAATTAGACCAAACCTTAGGGGGTTTATTGTAATTATCCCTTCAAATTTTGGATAAGTTGTAATGCCATTTCCTTGCCAAGATTAAGATTTCCTTAATTCTTTGGATTTATTGGAATTGAGATTGTGGATTTCTTGGTACTGACATTGATTGTGAAACTTCTAATGTTCATCAAACATCACACATTTCTGTGAACTGTCGAAAAATAGGACGCCGACGACTTAACATAAAACGAGTCTTTGTTATTGGAAATCAAAAACCCCTTAATTCTCAGAGTTTTGTTCTGTTTTTAAATTAGGGGCACGTATGGATGTAATCCAAGAAGTCGAGATGAGCGGTGAAAGCACTTTTATAGGAGCTGAGAAAAACAAGAAAGATGCTGGAAACTTCAGGCCAGCTTCTTTAGAAGTTTTGGATCATGTGAAAATCAATGTTGATCCCGACACTCCGGTCTCGACTTTAAGAAATCTCATCAAGAGCTCAAAATCAGACCTATCATTCAGTAAGGAGGAGCTGAGAAAAGCAGAAGCTAAATTGCAACAGGCCTTCATCGAATTTTACCAACAGCTTCGACTTCTAAAAAGCTACTGGTAATAAATCTTACCTGAACTTTAGTCCCGTACCATTTTTTTTTTCCGGTGATTGAAGTAGACTGAGATAGTGATGCATTGTATGCCAGTTTCTTGAATACGCTTGCATTTTCCAAGATAATGAAGAAGTACGATAAGGTAGTGCGATTCGACCAAGAAACGTTTTTTATTTTCTATAATTTGGTCCTGATCATAGGGTCTCAAATATCGAGTTACGTTTTATTGCAGATCACTTCAAGGAGTGCTTCAAAGGCTTACTTAGAAATGGTTGACAAATCTTATCTTGGCACCTCTGATGAGGTTTGTACAAGATATGCTATTAACTTTAGGGATACTTACAAAACTCCCCCTAAGGTTTGGGCTAATTACAAAAAAACCCAAATTTTTTTGGAAATTGTAAAAAAACCTTAAGGTTTTGATTCTGCTTACATCTTCCCCCTTCATAAGCAAAAAACATTTCAAAAAACCACCCTGATATTTGTATCAGTTAACCCCGACAAAATCAAACTTGAGGGGGCTTTTTGTAATTTTGAAACATCTCTGGTTCTTTTTTTGTAATTAGCCCAAACCTTGGGGGTGTTTTTATAATTATCCCTTAACTTTATGAGGTTTCACATTCAAGAAAGATTTGTCTCACTTTTTTTTTTTCGGGATCCTAGGTGAACAAACTCATAGAAAGACTAGAAGCTACATTCATTAAGCACTTTGCGAATGGCAACCGCAGAAAAGGAATAAAATCTTTGAAGCCGGGACATAAAAAGGAGAGGCACAGAACAACGTTTTTCCTTGGTAAGCTTCGGCGAAAAAGGAACGCTTCATTCATTCGTCTATAACTTTTGTTCATGGAATAATAAGAAAGCATACAGAAATTGACTCTCATTATTGATTGGTACATCATTCTATAAAAAAATGGATGTTTTCTATTTCTGTGGTTCTTAGTATCTTAGTGTGTTCAAAAGTTTCCTCCATAATTAGCAATTTTCCGCCCCTTCTGTAACGACCCAAATTCTCTAACAGTACAAAATTTTTAACAAGTAGTGCAATAAGCTTAACTAAAAGAACACAATTTTAAGAAAATAGCATATCATTAAAAACTTGCATCCAAATAAACAAAAGTACTTTTAATTCAAACCCACAAGACAGTCATTCAAAAATAAATGGTAACTAAAATTTGTTAACAAAACAAAATATTCCTAAATTTTGTAAAATAAATAAAACATTAATTTCGCATCCACCGCCTCCAATCCTCGCCTGGACTCCTTAACCTGAAAAATTTTAATGAAAATGGGGTGAGCTTTCAACTCGCTCAATGGGGACACGTTTGTCAAAATTAAATACATCAATAGGCATAATCGTAAACATTCAACATATAATTTAACTTTTACTTTGGTACCGATTATTTTATAGTATCATGCGGGTTCACCCCGAGGATACATCGATCCCGGACCTTCTTACTGACCCACGACTAAGATCGCGGGTTCACCCCGAGGATACTTTCGATCCCTGACCTTCTTACAACCCGACTAATATAACACTGCGGTTCACCCCGAGGATACTTTTGATCCCTGACCTTCTTACGGTATTGTTAACATAATTTATTTTCACATTTGCACATAAACAATTACACATATACGAAGCATTTAATAGCGACAAACAATAAGTGAATAGAATATCCCCACCTCGAATAAACGCAGATATCTGTCAGAAGAATGCATAAAGCGATGAAAACCTACTCCTCGTTATCTTCGTTTTCTACAATAAAATTATAAGGTACAATTAATAATATAAGAAAATAATATATTAAAATAAAAATAAATAACTAAATAAAAAGAAAGATCGGCTGATGAAGAAGGAAATTGAAGGTTTGAAATTGAATAGAGATAATAGGATTTTTTTGGATTTTGAAGGTGGATTGGTCAAAGGAATTTTTCAAAGTCAACACACTCAATTTAAAAACAATTTTTCCAATTCAATTAAAGAAATCTGCAAACCCCCATATCTGCCATCCACTTTTCCAAAACCCAATTTAAAACAACCCCAAAAATCCCAACCTCAACCCCCAAAAATCACACGCTGCCCCTGCTCCCTTTTTCTTTCTTCTTCCATTTTCTTTTTCTCCATTAACATATTCCTAAAACTCCAACTCCCGTCATCTCCCTTCTACTTTTTTTTTTTTTTTTTTTTTTTTTTTATAAACCAGCGACTTGACGCCAAGCGCGAAGAGGGAAAAATATCGGGCTTGGTTCGCAGCGTAGTGGGGTTTTTGGGCTCGGATTTTTGTAAGGCGCAACGAGCACCGACGATGAGGGCGTGCGTGGTTCGTGGGTTTGCCCTCTCTTCTATTTCTCCTCTATTCTATTTTTTTTTTTTTTTTTTTTTTTGTGTTGGGTCTGAATTGAATCACATATTTGTTGTGATATTTGGGTGTGATTCTAGAAATTTACCGAAGTGTATTTCCGTGAGCGGTTGGCATCGGCGGGAGGAAGGAAGAAAGAAGGCTATTTTTGTTTTGTTGGGTTTGTTGTATTTCTGTTGAATAGGAGAACGAAAGAAGAAGATTTTTATCTAAGAATTTACCTGACTCAAACTTTTCACTCGAATGAAGAAAGGAAAAGGACGTAGGATACAATTATGTATTTATAAGGAGAGAAATTCTGTAGTTTGAAGTTATTAGGGTTTGTTAATGATAACAATAAAATCAGATATATTAGGAGTTGAGTTCTATCTCTAAGATTCTTTAAAAATCTGGAGTGTAAAAGGAAAATTGATGAAATTAAACAACTTAATATTTGATAATTATAATTAAATAATAAAAAGAATAATAATTATTAACTAATCAGATAATTATTTTTGATAAAATAGTTAAATTAATATAAGTATTAATAATATTATTATATAAAAATATCGGATATTACAATCTACCTCCCTTAACAAAATTTCGTCCTCGAAATTCGATAACTTACCAATGTTCAAGAAATCGAGTCTTGAGTGCGTATTTCCTCTTTCACGCTCCCACGCGTGGCTTCATTTCTCCCATGACGTCTCCATTGCACTTTAATCGGGGCTTATGTCCTTATTCCTCGGCTTATGAACTTTTCGCTCCAAAATGGCTTGGTCTTGCTTCGTAGGATAAGTCATTATTAATCTGCAGTCTTCGTAATTAATAATATGACTTGGGTCATGAACATACTTTCTCAACATCGATATATGAAAAACATCATGTACGCCGACAGACGCTGGCGGGCAATGCGGTGATAAGCCGGATCTCCGATTCTTTTCAATATCTCGAATCGGTCTATGTATCTTGGCTTTAGCTTTCCCTTATTACCAAATCTTATCACTCCTCTTCTTATCTGCTACCTTGAGAAACACATTGTCTCCCACCTCGAATCAGTAAGTCTTTTCCTTCGGCGATCAACATACGATTTTTGTCTATCTTGTGCCATTTTGATTCGATCTTGGATTTTTGCTATCTTTTCCATCGTTTGTCGAACCAACTCCGGTCCCAACATCTTCTTTTCTCCGACCTCGCTCCAAAGATCAACGGAGATCTACACTTTCTCCCGTCAATGCCTCGTAGGGGCCATCCCAATAGTTGCTTGGTAATCGTTGTTATAAGCAAACTCCACAAGCGGCGATAATGATTCCCAACTTCGTCTATGTCAAGCACACATGCTCTCAACATGTCTTCCAATATCTCAGATTGTCCTCTCGGATCGGCCCATCTGTCATGCGTGGATGGTAAGCCGTCTTAAACTTGAGTTTTGTTCCCAAAGCGATCTGTAGACTTCCCAAAACTTAGAGGTGAATCTTGTATCTCTGTCCGACACAATGGACACCGAACTCCATGTAGTTTCACTATCTCTTGGATGTATATTTGCGCATCTTTGCTCCATATCGAATGTCATTTTTAACCGCGAAAAGTGAGTGACTTAGTTAATCGATCTACAACAACCCATACCGCTTTATTTCCTTTAGTTGATCGTGGTAGTCCTACCACAAAATCCATCGTGATGTGCTCCCATTTCCATTCTGGGATTTCAAGAGGTTTGAGCAAACCAGACGGTCGTTGATGTTCGGCTTTGACTTGCTGGCATATCAAGCATTTCTCCACAAAAGATCCAATGTCTCTCTTCATACTTCGCCACCAAAAGGCTTCTCTTAGATCTCGGTACATCTTTGTACCTCCCGGGTGGGCCGTGTACGGCGTACAATGAGCTTCTTCAAGTATCTCTTTCCTAAGTTCTTCCTCCTTAGGAACACACAATCTCCCTTCGTACGTCAAAACACCATCATCCGCTATGACAAACCCTTTTATATTTTCTTCTCGAACTCGTCCCTTCATCTTGTTCAAAGTGGGTTGAACTACCAAAGATGCCAATATCGCCTTTGTACTTCTTGGTGGAGTTATGACTTCAATCTTCAGGCTTGCAAACTCTCGTACCAAATGCTCTTGTTGCGTGAGTAAGCTAGACAACTCACCTTTGGTCTTACTACTCAAGGCATCAGCCACTACATTAGCTTTGCCCGGATGATAGTTTATGGTGCAATCATAGTCCTTAACTAGTTCTAACCATCTCCTCTGTCTCATATTTAACTCCTTCTGAGTAAATAGATATTTCAAGCTTTTATGATCGGTGAATATCTCACATTTCCCGCCATACAGATAATGTCTCCAAATCTTGATGCATGGACTACCGCGCTAACTCCAAATCATGAGTCGGGTAGTTCGGTTAAAATGTGGCTTTAATTGTCTTGAGGCATAGGCAACCACTTTTCCGTGTTGCATCAATACGCACCCCAAGCCTTGTTTTGATGCGTCGCCATCAGAAATCACAAAGTCCGTGGTTGGGTCGGAATCGTCAATACCGGTGCGGAAGTTAGTTTTCGTTTCAACTCTTGGAAGCTCTCATCGCATTTCTCGGTCCACAAAAATTTCTCTCCCTTTCTCGGTGAGTCGAGTCATAGCGCACTATTTTCGAAAATCCTCTATAAATCTGCGATAGTATCCTCGCCAATCCCAAGAAACTGCGAATCTCACTCGCATTTGTAGGTGCCTTCCATTCATTGGCCTCGCCTTTCAACCTTTATCGATCCACTTCAATTCCGTTTGCGGTGATTACATGACCAAGAAATCCAACTCTCGGTCTATCCGAGAATTCACATTTCTTGAACTTCGTATAACTTCTCCTTGCGAAGTGTCTCAAGCACTATTCTCAAGTGTTCCTCATGTTGTTCCTTGTCCCTTGAATACACGAGTATGTCATCTATAAAGACTATGACGAATTGGTCCAAAAATGGATGGAACACTCTATTCATCAAGTCCATGAACACTGCTGGTGCGTTACTCAACCCAAACGGCATCACTACAAACTCATAATGCCCATATCGGGTCCTAAATGATGTCTTCGAGATATCACTCTCCTTGATCTTCAATTGGTGATACCCGGATCTCAAATCAATCTTAGAAAAATCGGCACCCCTCATTGATCAAACAAGTCTTCGATTCTTGGCAGTGGTACTTGTTCTTCACCGTGAGTCGATTAAGTTCTCTATAATCGATACACATCCTTAATGACCCGTCCTTCTTCTTAACAAATAGGACTGGTGCTCCCCAGGGTGATACACTAGGCCTGATAAAACCCAAGTCCAGCAATTCTTGTATCTGCGCTTTTAGTTCTTGTAACTCCTTTGGTGCCATCCTGTAGGGTGCCTTAGATATCGGTGTTGCTCCGGTACCAAGTCTATCGAGAATTCGACTTGACGGTCAGGCGGAACTCGAGCAAAGTCCTGCCGGGAATACGTCTAAAAATTCTCGAACAATTGGTACGTCCAGTAGGTGATAGGTCCCAAGTTGGAGCTTCGACTGACTTACTAAATACCCCGACAATTCTCTTTTGCCAACATCTTTCGCGCTTCATCGCCGATATAACTCATGATGCAGACAGACTTAGAGTTAACTCCGTAGAACGTAATTTCCTCATCTCCGGTAGTTTGAGTGTTATCTCCTTCTCTTGGCACTTAATGCCCGCCGATACTTACTAAGCCAATTCATGCCTAGAATTACGTCAAAATCCTTCATCTCAATTATGTATACGCCGAACTTCTGGGGATGTTTCCCCCGATGTTCACGCTATATCATTGTCCATGATGTCGATAGTTATTGTCTTTCCGGATGGCAAACTAATCTCTGCAGGGTACACGTACATCTATTCTAATCCTTATGTCCAGTTATATCATGAAACTTAGCAGATATAAATGAGTGTGTGGCACCGATGTCGAAAAGTACAAAGCGCGGTATTCCGGATATTGTTAACATACCCGACATCGCATCGGGTTAAGTCCCGCTCTTCCCGCGTCATAGCATACATTCGATTAGTCTCCTTTGTCCCTCATTTCCCTTCTCTTTTCAAAGAAATGGGCAATTTGAAGCATCGTGACTGGTTTCTTGCACATAAAACATTTTCCTTGTCCAAATAAACATTCCCCGTAGTGATTCCTGTTGCATTTCGGCAAGTCGGCTTATTGTTTGGTGCACTCGGCGAGAATTTCCATCGGTTCTTATCTTTTATTCGATTCCCCATTTTACTCGGCTTTGTCCCATCAAACTTCCTCTTTTAAACCTGACGGCCGGCTTGCGGTCATCATCATCCCCAGGTAGTCCCGCTTCAACTTCATGGGCCCGTCTAACCATCATAGAATATTCCAGGTCCCCCTGCGGATAATATTCCAGACATATTGTGACCTCAATCCCCTTCTCGAATCTCAAAGCTTTCTTTAGGCGGTATCAACCGGATGTGGTGCAAACCGACATAATTGATTAAACTCCCTTTCGTATTCGATTCTGATCAATCCCCTTTGCTTGAAGTTCGAAATTCTTTTCCTTCTTGTCACGGTAAGATCTAGGGAAGTCTTCTCCATCACCACTTCCTCAATTCATCCCAGGATAATGCATTCGTTCTTCTTGATCCTGTTTCTCCAAGAACCTTCCCACCAATGGTCCGCATCATCGATCGATTGGAAGGCGGCACATGCCACTCGTTGTTCATCGGTCTGCAAGCTATAAGTCCGAAAATTCTTTCCAGCGCTCTTAACCATTCTTCAACTATCTTCTTTGGCCATCACGTCCATTAAAGGTGGGTGGACGGTAATGGCGAAACTGTTCCACCACTCTAGTACAATCTTTTATGTTGTTATTGTTCCCATTGTGGTTCTCGGACGTTGAGAATCTCCGCAAACAAGTCTCCGTAGTAGGTTGGTTTCGATGTCACCGGGTTCCTTCATTGTCTTGGTTCCCGGTTGTTGTTCTCGTTAAAGGTTCGGGCGTCGAGGCACTCGTGAAGGATTTCGTGGAGCCATATTCTTATAATCATATATAGTACGTTCTTAGTACCCGTCTTAAGTTATTATCGCATAGTAATTGAAATAATAATAATAATAATAATAATAAAAAGTCATTTTATATATTAGTACTATTAAGTCAATATAATTCATTATGAGTCTCTCCCTATTTTTTTTTTAAACGCGAGGAGCCTAGAATTCGTTCTTCTAATATAGCAAGTACACATGCAATAAAGAGTGACATAAAAGCAGTAAGACATAATGACATGAATAATATGTGCTGCATAATATTGTGACATAGCATAACATGAATAAATTGTGTAATGATATAATAAATCTGCATACCTTAAAGAATCCGGCGAGATATGGCGGAGGTGGATGTCACTATACTATTTTTTTTAAAAAAATATTTTTAAAAAAAACACACAATTTTTTTTAACAAGTCTACAGAACCGTAGACCCGCTCTGATACCACTTGTAACGACCCAAATTCTCTAACAGTACAAAATTTTTAACAAGTAGTGCAATAAGCTTAACTAAAAGAACACAATTTTAAGAAAATAGCATATCATTAAAAACTTGCATCCAAATAAACAAAAGTACTTTTAATTCAAACCCACAAGACAGTCATTCAAAAATAAATGGTAACTAAAATTTGTTAACAAAACAAAATATTCCTAAATTTTGTAAAATAAATAAAACATTAATTTCGCATCCACCGCCTCCAATCCTCGCCGGACTCCTTAACCTCGAAAAATTTTAATGAAAATGGGGTGAGCTTTCAACTCGCTCAATGGGGACACGTTTGTCAAAATTAAATACATCAATAGGCATAATCGTAAACATTCAACATATAATTTAACTTTTACTTTGACTGGCCAGTTATTTTATAGTACTGCGGGTTCACCCCGAGGATACATCGATCCGGACCTTCTTACGACCCCGACTAAGATCTGCGGGTTCACCCCGAGATACTTTCGATCCGGACCCTTCTTACCCCAGACTAATATAACATGCAAAGGTTCACCCCGAGGATACTTTTGATCCCGACGCTTCTTACGACCCCAGGCTAACATAATTTATTTTCACATTTGCACATAAACAATTACACATATACGAAGCATTTAATAGCGACAAACAATAAGTGAATAGAATATCCCCACCTCGAATAAACGCAGATATCTGTGCGAAGAATGCAATAAAGCAGTAAATCCTACTCCTCGTTATCTTCGTTTTCTACAATAAAATTATAAGGTACAATTAATAATATAAGAAAATAATATATTAAAATAAAAATAAATAACTAAATAAAAAGAAAGATCGGCTGATGAAGAAGGAAATTGAAGGTTTGAAATTGAATAGAGATAATAGGATTTTTTTGGATTTTGAAGGTGGATTGGTCAAAGGAATTTTTCAAAGTCAACACACTCAATTTAAAAACAATTTTTCCAATTCAATTAAAGAAATCTGCAAACCCCCATATCTGCCATCCACTTTTCCAAAACCCAATTTAAAACAACCCCAAAAATCCCAACCTCAACCCCCAAAAATCACACGCTGCCCCTGCTCCCTTTTTCTTTCTTCTTCCATTTTCTTTTTCTCCATTAACATATTCCTAAAACTCCAACTCCCGTCATCTCCCTTCTACTTTTTTTTTTTTTTTTTTATAAACCAGCGACTTGACGCCGAAGCGCGGCGAAGAGGGAAAAATATCGGGCTTGGTTCGCAGCGTAGTGGGGTTTTCTGGGCTCGGATTTTTGTAAGGCGCAACGAGCACCGACGATGAGGGGCGTGCGTGGTTCGGTGGCTGCCCTTCTATTTCTCCTCTATTCTATTTTTTTTTTTTTTGTGTGTTGGCTGAATTGAATCACATATTTGTTGTGATATTTGGGTGTGATTCTAGAAATTTACCGAAGTGTATTTCCGGCGAGCGGTTGGCATCGGCAGGGAGGAAGGAAGAAAGAAGGCTATTTTTGTTTTGTTGGGTTTGTTGTATTTCTGTTGAATAGGAGAACAGAAGAAGAAGATTTTTATCTAAGAATTTACCTGACTCAAACTTTTCACTCGAATGAAGAAAGGAAAAGGACGTAGGATACAGTTATGTATTTATAAGGAGAGAAATTCTGTAGTTTGAAGTTATTAGGGTTTGTTAATGATAACAATAAAATCAGATATATTAGGAGTTGAGTTCTATCTCTAAGATTCTTTAAAAATCTGGAGTGTAAAAGGAAAATTGATGAAATTAAACAACTTAATATTTGATAATTATAATTAAATAATAAAAAGAATAATAATTATTAACTAATCAGATAATTATTTTTGATAAAATAGTTAAATTAATATAAGTATTAATAATATTATTATATAAAAAATATCGGATATTACACCTTCACTTTCCAATTTCCAACTAATTATATTTTTTGAGGAAAAAAATATTATGTTCTCTCTGTTGTGATATTGAAATAACAAAAGTTATCAATCTCGTTGAGAGATATTAACATCATTTCAAATAATTTTTAGGGATAATTACAAAATACCCCCTGAGGCTCGGGCTAATTACAAGAAAACCCATAAATTTTTGGATATTACAAAAAAACCCTTTAGGTTTGAATCGTCTTACATTTACTCCTTCATAAGTAAAAAAACATTTCAAAAGCTCCCCTTACGTTTATGAAAATATTACAGTTACCCTCTTAAATTTTCAAAAACTTCTTAGGTTTTTTGTAATTATCCCTAATTTTATGAACTGATTGGTTGATGGGATATATATTTCCACATGCAGGTCTATTTACTGGTTGCTCAGTAGGACTCATTGCTGCTATTGTTGTCACCGTACACGCCCAGGATCTTCTCAATCACGTGGGACGTGATGCTTACATGGAGAATATATTTCCACTCTACAGGTATACATCTCTTAGCTACTTACAAAGCGTTTTCGTCGTTCCAACATATTCGACTTCAAAATAGCTTAATCCAATAATTTTCACCCGATGCAGCTTGTTTGGATTCATTGTCCTACACATGCTCATGTATGGATGGAACACATATCTTTGGAGGCGGTTCCGAGTGAACTACCCCTTTATATTCGGATTTAAACCGGGAACTGAATTGGGTTTTAGAGAAATCTTCCTCCTTGCTTCTGGCCTTTCGGTACTCGCATTGGCTGCCGTACTTTCAAACCTGGACATGGAGATGGATCCAAGAACTGAAAGTTTTAAAACACTCACTGAATTGGTTCCACTTGGCCTAGTCACTGTAAGTTGCAGCTAAAATATCTCTTCTCATAGCATGTGGGGTTAATTACAAAATGTATCCTTGAGGTTTGACCTAATTACAAAAAAATCCAGCTAACTTTCAAAATTACAAAAAAACACCCCTGAGGTTTTATTTTGTTAACATTTACCCCCTTCATAAGCAAAAAAACATTTCAGAATCCCTCATATTTATAATAATATTACAGTTTACCCTTAATTTTAAGGCTGAATCAAAATTCAAACCACGTGGGTAACTTTTTGTAATTTTGAATGTTGGTTGGGTTTTTTTGTAATTATCCCTAGCATGTAAGATAAATAGAAATTAAGGATAATTACAAAAACACCCCTGAAGTTTGGGCTAATTACAAAAAAAACCAAGAGATGTTTTAAAATTACAAAAAAAAAAACCATCAAATATGATTATGTGTTAAAACTTAAGGAGTAACTGTAATGTTTTTTAAATATGAGGGGGTTTTTGATATGTTTTTTTGCTTATGAAGGGGAAAATGTAAGACAGAATCAAACCTCAAGGGCTTTTTTGAAAATTCCAAAATTCTCTGGGTTTTTTTGTAATTAGCCCATACTCAGAGGTGTTTTTGTAATTATCCCTAGAAATTAAGCTGCAGAGTCTTGGTTTTTTTAGTATTAACTCCTCTGATATTCATTTACAGCTTGTGCTTTTTATAACCTTCTGTCCTTTCAACATAATTTTCCGTTCGAGCCGATTCTTTCTCATTCGGTGCGCATGGCGCTGTATTTGCACGCCGCTTTACAAGGTATTTAACTTTGGTTCTACAAGAACAGAAAACACATGTAAAGTGACATTTTCAGCTCATTGTCAACTCTTTTATCTGGTTGTCTTTGTAGATTACTCTTCCTGATTTCTTCTTGGCAGATCAGTTAACAAGCCAGGTATTAAGTTATCCTCATAATAACTGAGAAAAATCATAGTTGAGAGATATATCAATCCAAATTGCATACTATTTAGGGTTAATTGCAAAAAATACCCATAAGGTTCAGTCTTATTACCAAAAAAACACAACTATCTTTCAAAATTACAATTACCCCTTGATTTTTGTTTCTTTTCTTACAAATTACACAATGTGGGTTTAAGTAAATATAATGGTTAATTACAAAAAAAAAAACCCTGAGGTTCAAACTAATTACAATAAAATCCAGAAGTTTCTAAAAATTACAAACAACCCCTTGAGGTTTGATTCCGTATTACATTTTTCCCCATCATAATCAAAAAAACATTTCAACCCCCCCCCCCCCCCCGATATTTATAAAATGTTTATCCCTGAAATTTAAGTCATAATCAAACTTGAAGGGGCTTTTTTATAATTTTGAAATATCTCTGTTTATTTTTTTTTGTTGTGTAACTAGCCCAACATCAGATTTTTTTTTTTTTGGTAATTAGTCAGAACCTCAGGGGTGACTTTTTTAATCTAACCCTACTATTATTTAAGAAACAACACTTGTAGCTTTGATAGGCTTCTTGCTATAATGCTAGTCATGTAACTCGCTGGTCCTTGTGAATTTCAGGTTCAGGCTTTCAGATGTGTGCAATTTTACGTCTGCTACTATGGATGGGGAGATTTCAAAAAAAGATCAAACAAGTGCCTTGACAGTGATGTCTATCAAATTCTGTATATCGTTATTGCCATCATCCCTTTCTGGTCTCGATTCCTTCAGGTAAACTAGAATGTCCGTAAAAAGACACAAATTTCTGTTATATCTTCTCTGTATCCAAATGGCAACCTAACTTTACATTGGTTAAATGAATTTAGTGCCTCCGACGCTTATTTGAGGAGAAAGAACCAATGCAAGGGCTTAATTCCTTAAAATACTTCTCGACTATCGTGGCACTTGTCATGCGGACGGTATATGACCTCAAGAGAGGCACGTTTTGGAGAATCATGGCTGCATCAACCTCTGGAGTTACCACCGTCTATAACACGTACTGGGATATTGTCATTGATTGGGGTCTCTTGCAAAGAAAGGCCAGAAATCCATGGCTGAGAGATAAGCTGTTGATATCGAACAAGGCTGTGTATTTCGTTGCTATAGTGAGTATTAGCTTTGTCCTTTTCATATGATCTATACAAAAAAAAAATAATATAAATGATTCACACTGTTTAGCTTATTTGCAAATGCCAACTTCTGATTCGGCTTCATTGAATCATAATCTGATTCTGCTTCTGATTTCTCTATTACACACAGATAAAGCACTTTTTACAACTTATTCACCTAACACTCGACTTTTTGGCTTAATGTGTATTGCAGATAGTGAACATCCTTCTGAGACTTGTTTGGATGCAGCTGGTTCTTGATTTCAATGAAGCACCATTTCTACACAGGAGAGCCATGGTTGCCGTTGTTGCCTGCCTGGAGATACTCCGCCGTGGCATTTGGAACTTCTTCAGGTTTGATGATTCATAAATCTGAACTTGGTTGTCTTCTTTAGGCAGAGAAGAGGGGAAAAAAGGGCTTATTTTTTAACGTCGCTGTAATTTATTTGGACAGGTTGGAGAACGAGCATTTCAACAACGTTGGAAAATATCGAGCATTCAAATCGGTACCCTTGCCATTTCACTACGAAGATGAAAAGATTATGTGACAGGACAGAGACAATATGTAGCTCAAGACATTTTTGTATACAAATATACACAAAGATGAATTGAAATTATTTGCTTCTTTTGCATTCTTTGCATTTATTTTTGGAGAAAGGAGTGACAAATGTACAGACAAATTATCGTTAATAATAGGTGGTGTTACATTTTATCTTCCTCGGGTCACTGGTTTGTTAACATTGCAATGCGAATCTCCAATTTCTTATGTTGTTTCAACATGTCACATAAATGTCACGTATAGAATAATGACATCATTTTATTATACATACAATATATAAATATCTGATGAAACATGATTTGGAAATAGAAGATCCGGAAATCATCGTTAAATTGACACTATTACTCTGTAATCTTCCTATGAAGCATGAGGCTGTAGAAGCTGAAATTGCCTCAAAAAATTGGGAACCTGAAAACTAGGGGTGGCAATTTTATACACGACACGATAACACGACACGAAAACGATACGAAAATAGTGGGTTAGTGTTTAGCCTTATCGTGTTCGTGTCGTGTTCGTGTTTTTATCGTGTTTACACAATAGTGACACGATAATGACACGACACGAACACGATAAGGACACGGTAATCACACGTTTACCTGTTAGCGACATGATAATGACACGACACGAACACGATAATGACGCGTTTACCTGTTAGTGACACGATAATGACACGGTAACATGATATTTTGTATATGTGTCGTGCATTGTCGTGTAAAATCATGTCATATCGTGTCATACCATGTAATTTGCTATCATGTATTAACGTGTAAATCATTTTCGTTTTGTTTTTGACTTTTCGTGTCACTATCGACACGACACGAAAATTTTCGTGTTCGTGTTGTGTCGGAGCAGATCCTTATCGTATCGTGTTCGTATTTGCCCTTATCATGTCGTGTCATTATCGTATCGACACGACACGATAACATGATTTGACACCCCTACTTAAAACTGAAAATATAAAAATGATACCATCTTAGAACAATACAAGACATATCCAAATCAGAATCTCAATCTTGAACAAATTAGTATACATTGATTTCCAAAATGTATAATCAACAAAAATGTAGTCAGCAAGTAACAATTTATTGGCAGCTTATTGCAACACTTTATATTTATACAAGTTTAAAAACCATAGCTGCAAAGAGTAAATTCCAGAGGAAGGATCAATCCGAAACCGAAACGGTAAAAACTTAATCGGAGGAACATATATCATCGTCTTCATCCTCCATATCGGAGTTGCAAGGGGAATTTTCTGCTGTTACGTCGCCTGTGCTGTCATTATCTTGGCTCCCAAAAAGTTTCGACATAGACATAGGATTAATGGAAGAGCTCTCCTTTTTTATGCCTTGTATAGCACTTATTGCAGCAACGGTGCTACGGTATATATCTACAGTTTCTTCCCCGAGTGGCAATGTTGTCTCTAAGGAAGCATTTGACATGTCAGAAGGAGCTATGCTTGTCTGCTCCTCTGCAACAGTAGTTGGTTCAACCACCTCGGATTCGAGCGGAAAAAGGATCTCAAGATTTTCCTCACACTCGCGGACTAATCTTGTTAGAGGTTCAATCGTGAAAAACGGCTGGTAAAATGCAAGCTGAGTAAAAGGAAGACTCAACAATTCCCCCGTTCGTTTATCGTATTTCTTCAAAATCTTAATAAGACCTGATAAAAAAACGCACAAGAAATTTCAGCAACAAGATAACCCACATTAAATATAGGGATAATTTAAAAAAAAAAAACTGAGGTCTTGACTAATTACAAAATGACCCAGAGGTTCTTGAAAATTGCAAAAAGCCCTTGAGATTTGATCCGTCTTACATTTCCCCTCTTCATAAGCAAAGAAACATTTCAAAAAACACCATGATATTTATAGAAATATTACAATTACCCCCTTAGATTTAAGGCAGAATCAAACCTGAGAGGGTCTTTTGTAATTTTGGAACATCTCAAGTTTTCATTTTGTAATTAGCTCAAACCTCAGAGGGGGCGTTTTGTAATTATCCCTTAAATCATAGGAATAATTACAAAAAACTCCGGTTACCTAACAAATACCTCCTCCTGGCTCCTGAGGATGCAATTTGTAAACTAGAAAATATTGAAAGATAATTGGGTTATTTGTAATTACAAAAAACTCCGGTTACCTAATAAATACCCCCTCATGGCTTCTGAGGATGCAATTTGTAAACTAGAAACAAACAAAACTTGCGGGGTATTTGTAATTTTGAAAGATAAAGTTTTCGTAATTATATTCTTTAAATATACGATATACCACCTCATGAGTAGCTATCGCTCTGATGGTAAAAAAAAAAAAACTTTAACTTGAAACTCAAGAAAAAGGTGTAGGTTAACAAAAAAACCTTCTTAACAGCCCATCTCACTAGATAAAGAAGAAAGACATAGGATAAAGCAGAGCTTATTTACCTGCAAAGTTAAGGGAGCTGTAGGTTTTGAGAAGAACCATCTCTCCATGAATGGCAACGAAGTCCTTTCGTATCATCATCATATCTTCACTAAATTCGGTCTCTGATGTGAACATTCCATCATACCTTGCCCTCTCCTTCACTCGCTCAATTCTTTCCTTTAGTGCCTGATATAACAGCAAAAACCACATTGGTACACTAATACGGCCTCCACATAATTGATGCATTGACGTAAATAAGCAACTAGGGAAATGTGTCATACGCACATTTCTCCTAACCTGTTTTTATGAATTCAATTACAACACCACCAGAGATTTGAAACACATGACACATTGGTGTCCCTTGAGAAGAAACAAGTTGTACGTATGGTATCGGACACTTCTCGACTTAGATAACCAGTCAACGATATGTAGCTTTAACTCTGTGTTAGATTTCTATTGGGCACATATAATTTTGGACCCTCAATTAAAAACTTTGCCCATATAAGATGTGAGGTAGCTTAGAAAAGACATTCACTCTCTGCAAGAGTTATATAAATGAGAATCCAAGATTGAACTGGATTTAAGATACTTAAGCTAAATCTTATGCCAACACTAGTCTATCAATTTTCGTATCGTTCTGATATTTGTTTGTTCTTTTGGCAGACGCGGGGAAGGGGTATAGTGTAATTAGACAATATAATTACTACCTAATTCTTCAAAAGCCCCTCTATTATGCGACATGTTTAGTAAAAAAGAGGCAGTTTCAATAAAAACTATAAATTATGACCTAAAAGGATGCAAAAATTAACTATCAGGAGCATTGCAGGATAAAGTCCAATAACAAACATGTATTAAAATTAAGGTTGCAGAAATCGTTAGGCGCTAATTGAGCAGCAGCCCGGCGCCTTCACCTAGGAATAATACTATTCTTTTCATTTTTTTTAATTTGACCGATTTTTGGCCGCCTCGGCCGATTTGTGGCCCAAACGATTTTTTTAACCAATTTGGACAGAGTTGGTTCAGTGCCTAGGCCCATTTTTATGACATTGATTAATAACATCATACGAGTTAATCCTGTCACACTCAAATGACTAATGTGTCTTAAAAATGGCCCTTTGTGTAGATGGCACGATTCGCCGAATCCTTTGGCTTCATGAGTAGCAGAAGTGCTCTCAGCAATTTTTAGGTCAATTAAACAAATATTTAGGATGGAATATGCCGTGGATATTCTTCCTGTCCACGCAACACTATTTTCCAATTACAATACAAAGCAAACTTCCTTCCTCAGGATGCTTTTTGGTTTCTGTTTTATTCCAATTAAGAGCTTATAAGCTCTCTAAGGTTGCATTTGGATGAGAGGATTTGGATTTGGGGAGAGGATTTAGAGAAGGATTTCAAATAACCCCAAATAGGAATGATTTAAAATTCTCCAAAATGACTCCAAAAATAGCTTCTAAGGATTTGAAATCCATTATAAAATGACTTCATCCAAACAATCTCAATGGATTTGTTATTGTGGATTTGAAATCCATAGCTCAAATCCTTCCATCCAAATGGAGCATAAAGGTGTTGATAATTTTTTTTTTTTAAAAGATCTTATAATTCTTGGGCCAATAAAACAAATTTTCAAAATGGAATATGCCACAGATATTCTTCCTGTATACGCAACACTATTTTCCAATTACAATACAAGCAAACTTCCTTCCTCAGGATGCTTTTTGATTTCTGTTTTATTCCTGAAGTACATCTCATTACGCAATATAATATCAAAGACGTAGAAAATTGAATTGACTACACCAAAACTTTCAACAGGCTCAACCTCTCTATGTTAACCATTCTTAGCAACTTGATAGTTACTAATGTAACTGCTGATAATAAGTTATCTACTTGAAACTCATGCTAGCTCAATGCTAGCTCAATATTTGGATTTGGGGAGGATATGGGGAAGGATTTCAAATGACTCCAAATAAGAAGGATTTGAAATCCTCCAAAATGACTTCAAATAGGAAGGATTTGAAATCCATTATAAAATTACTTCATCCAAACAATATCAATGGATTTGTTATTGTAGATTTGAAATCCATAGCTCAAATCCTTCCATCCAAATGGAGCTTAAAGGTGTTTGGTAAATTTTTTTCAAAAAAAATATCTTATAAACTCCCAAAGATGTTATAAGTTGTTTTTAAAAAGAATGGGGAATCTCAACTTTTTCTTAAAATATGATCCTATTTAGACAACCTCCTTTAGTTTTGGCCATTTCCATTACAAAACTATCATTACTATTATTAACATGTTAAAAGCTCTATCATCTTTTTTTGTCCAAACACTTAAATTTGTTCTTAAAATAAGATCT
Organism: Rehmannia glutinosa; assembly: GCA_016081115.2. Lineage (NCBI taxonomy): Eukaryota > Viridiplantae > Streptophyta > Magnoliopsida > Lamiales > Orobanchaceae > Rehmannia > Rehmannia glutinosa. The sequence goes on from CM071929.1 coordinate 15,822,644, forward strand.
ACCATCTTATAAAGATGTAGGAACTCCTAGAGACCCTCAATCTGAGAAATGTTTTGTGCATAGACATTAGCATATTCTCAAAAGTAATCATTAATTTAAAACTATATTGGCACATCTGGAGCCCATTTACAGACATGTGTTGCAGTTAGCAACTTCCAATCAAGACAAATAAACAAATCCCATGGATATTGGAATATACCTTAAGAGATTCTTTTAAACCCATCCAACTTCAGAGACTGATCCCCACTTACATGTTTTAAGTACCACAATTCGAGTTTTTCTTACCCACTATCAGTCAACATCATATTACGAGGAAAACAATTCCGAACAAAACTTTCTTCAGTTTCATTTGATTTCAATAAATACCATTTCTATATGGCTCCTCATTCACCTAGCATCAGTTTTCCTCCCAAACTTCATGTTACACATTCTTGATGGCCTTATATACTGCAGGTTTAATTTTCTTGGTTCAAAAGTCAACGGTTTCTACGTTGAAAAGGAGAAGAGCTTGAAGCTATCCAAGTTCATAAAATGAGTAAATTCTAAATCTCTTCTCCCTTAACCCCACACACACTTAGCCACCCAAAAAACATACTATGTAGAAGAAAAAAAATACCTATTTTTTGAGTGCGGTTCTAAGAAAAATAAGTCAATTGCTGTTGATAAACATCAAAAGAAAGATGCATTTTCTGTTAATAAATAAAACGCTCTTAGTTTTCTACTCTGAATTCGCTCACAAAACATCTCATGATGAGTTTAAAGGTACCTCAACTTTCAACATACTTAAGAGTTATGTGATCAAGTCTTTCAAGAAACAGTAAACTAAAACATCAAAATGTTTTTCATCTCCAACTTCAAATTAGAACAATGTTCGTACTTTATACACCTATTTATCAAAGCTTATAATTTCAAACAAGCAATTACAATTTACATACCTCAGGAAAAAAAAGGCAAAAACAAAAACATGGCCACATAAATAAATTAAACACGCGAGAACTCCAAAAAGGGAAAACAGACCTGGAAGCGGATTATAAAGTCCTCCTCCTTCTCGACGTAGAAATCGTTGAACTTTTCAAGCTCCTCGTAGAGAATCGCCACGAACCATTCCTGAAGCGCCGGCAACGGAGCAGCCGCATGTACGTCCGGCGGCAGATTAACGGCGACGGAGGCTGGATAACGCTTGAGCAGCTTCTTCAACAGCTTGTAGCACAAAAACTTGTCCCTCCACTCCGGTAGGGTTTTCTCGAGGTGAATCCTAAATTCTTTCCCGAATTTCATAATTACAGTTCTTCTTCTTCAATTTTCAATTCTAGGTAAAACAAAAATGTTTAACTGTATTTGTGAGATTTTTAGAGAATAAATCGGAATTGATGAGGAACAAAACGTGGAAATTTATTACAGAAAAAAGGTAAAAATGGGTAAAAGGGAATTTGCTTTTGGAATCTAATCTTAATCTTAAGATAGAGTTGAAAAGATGTGGGCACAATATTACAATTTATACAAATTGCTGGCTAACCTATACATACATAATATATACATACAGAATAGATATTGGTGGAGGGGACGAAATCAAAGAAAAAATAAAAATTGTGGGGGGAAATAAGACAGAAAACAACAAAAAATCCTATAAAATACAAAGAATATCCTTGATGGAAATAGGATAAAAAGGGAATATGTGAAAGTAAAACTAAGTTAAATATTTACCATTGGGCAGAATTTTTTACTATTTTATTTAACAAGACTTGGTCCATTGATAGTATATCTTTTTTTTTTAAGGAAAGCATTAATTCATTAAGGGTGGTGCTCAAAATCGTCCAGTAATGATTGACCAAGAGAGTCTAGGAAATTATCCCAAATGAAAAGATCCAAAAGACATATTTTTAATGCCCGAAAGTGAGATAGAAGCTTTTAAACTGGAAATTTCTTCTGCAATAGCCTAACATGCAGCTCGGAAAAGGGTCTCGTCGTCGATATCTATAATAATGGTCGTTGCATCGCCAAAGATTTCAGTTAAATTGAGACTTGAGTGATGACCAAGGATGAGGGTTTCGCGCAGGGCTAAAGTTTCGGTTGTAATACAAAAGTACACTTCAAGTTTGACTCATTTATAAAAAAACTCAGTTAACTTTCAAAACTACAAAAATATCCCTGAAGTTTTATTTTTATCTAATATTTAACCTCTCCATAAGAAAAGAAAAAAATTATTTAAAAATCTCCCCTAATATTTATTAAAAATTACATGTTACACCTTACTTTTCACACTGAATTAAACTCTAGATATATTTTTGTAATTTTGAAAGTTTGCTAGGCTTTTTTTGTAATTAGATCAAATCTCAAGGGCACTTTTTGTAATTATCCCTATACTTTAAATTATGTATGAGAAGGTGATTATTTTATGAGGAAAAGTGAGTGACAATTATAACTAGATAGAAGAAAATATTTTGACCTATGCAATTAAGAAATCAATTAAGAATCAATTTTAACTGTTTTTTATAATAATGAAAAGGAAAAAAAAACTGTTTCAAATTAAAGACGCGGACGCAATAAATACTGACGTGGCGTATGAAGTAAACTATATATAATTTTAGAGCAAGTCTATTGTGAGACGGTCTCGGATCTAAATCCGTGAGACGGACCTCCTGAAACAAAATCTTGAGAACATGAACAATGAAAATAAATTTAAAAATAATAATGAACCATGAAGAAAAACAAAAATAAACCCTAAAAACATGAACCATGAAGAATAAACCCGAAAAACAAAAATAAACCTAAAAATAAAAAATAAACCCTAAAAAAACTAAAAATCCTAAAAATCCAAATCAATTAAAAATACACCCAAGAAACAAAATAGACCCTAAAAAAACAACTATAAACCCTAAGAAAAATAAAATCTGAAAAAAAAAAATCTTTAAAACTTTGTGTAAGGGCTCCGTCTCACGGATCTAAATCCGTGAGACCGTCTCACACAAGTATTTGCCATAATTTTATTAGCCAATTGAATACCAAGTGGTTTTATTTTAGTCACATTTCGATGACGATCACAAAGGCTGGGCGGTAAAAATAAAACTTAGAAAACAGAGAGGACTTTAGCATATTCCAAGGGCAGATTCCATGAAAACGAAATTATTGGCCAAAATTTAGAGTCGTATATGTATTAGATAGAATGTGTGGAAGAATATTCTGTAGGGGCGTGGCGTTGGGGAGCGTTTTATCTAAAAAAATCTAAATCCTACTTTTTAATACCGAATATGCTTTTAATTAGGGGTGAACTGAACTTTTTTGAATAGCTCGTTTATTATCTAGTCGAATTCGAACTTGAATCGAATATATTGATGGATCACGAATTTTTTCGAACTCAGTAAATATTAATTATAAATTAAAATTATTCTTCAATTTATTATAAAAATAAAAGTATGTATTTTTAAAATGCATAATATATTTATTAAAACATATGGTTCTACTAATAAGTTTATTTAAATATTTGTATATTTATCACAAGTAAACGTATAAAAATTAAAATTAAAATCAAACTATTAGTTTAATTTATACGAGTTTACTAACGAGCATACTCACGAGCTTACAAACAAACCGGATATTTCTAAGTTTTAGTTTGGTTCATTTATTTTAACGAGTCTTATTAAACGAACTCAAACTAGCTTTTATCGAGTCAAACTCCCGACTAGCTCACGAGCAGCTCGATTCATTTGCAGCCCCACATTCAATTAATCAACTCAACGTGCCTTCCACGTCTCTTCTCAACTTATTGCTATTAAATTTTGGGCATATTCGATTTTAATTCTCTTGATTGTGTCGCCAAACTTTTCTATGTTCCTAGGCTAAAATCATGCATATGTTGAGATTAGAATTTCAAAAGTTTTTGGTCCATGCTCAAGAAATCAAAACAACATCAAAGGAACAAACAATAGCACATCCATCTGATGGATCATTCCATTTGATGATCCTTCAGTCAATAGTTTGGCATTCAAACATTAATCAAAGTGCAATAAATAAAAGTTGTAAGGAAACAATTAAGCAGCAGCAGATCAGACGGGACTATATGGTCTCCAGAGCCTGAAGAATATCAGATTTCAAGTCTTCAAAGTCCTCCACTCCAAAGCTGTACCGAACCAAGTTGTCCAATATACCGTACTTGGCCCTGTCCGACTGGGAAAGATCCCTGTTTTCGAACCATAAAAAACAGCAAAAGTTAGCATCGTCGCCAACAGTGAGAAATATCCAACGAAAATAGTCTAGCAAAAAGGAGACCCACCAATAAGACATGATGGCTGGTTGATCGACAATGCTTTCAACGCCTCCGAATGAAGGGGCTATGTATGGGATTTTCAGTGCGTCGACAAATTTTGCAGTGATATGCAGGTCTCCATCAACCTGTAATTGAAATGCATTCATGATGAACTTTTGGGAAATAATTGCTTCAAGTAAGAAACGTGAAATGGAGAAGTTTTTTAAATACTGACCTCAAAACTAACCACTCCACCAAAACCGTTCATTTGCTTCTTAGCAAGTTCGTGTTCTGGATGACTAGCCAGGCCTGGATAATAAACGCGCCTAATCTGCGATCCATATATCTCTCAAACATTACTCATTATTGTACCACAAAAAAAGAAAAAAAAAAATAGCAAAGAAGCAAAGAAAATACTCTGCAAAATTTTTACATTACCACTAGTTCATGGACATGTTACATAACAAGTACACAGATCTATAGTAGCCTCGTATGGCATACAGGAAACAGAAGTTCAAGAAATAACCTCTAGGATTTCCTCACTGTAACATATTTGGGACAAGAAAATGATACAAACACGATTACAACAACAACAAACTAAGCCTTAATCCCACTACGTGGGGTCGGCGATACAGATCATAACGCGCCATCGTTTACGGTCATAAACCATATTTTCATTTATTTCTAGGTATAACATATCTTGTTTAATAGCTTCTTTCCAAGTCTTTTTAGGCCTACCTCTACCTCTTTTGATTTGTGTGAGTGATTCTCTACTTTCTAAGCGCCGCACGGGTGTATCTAAAGGTCTCCTATAAACATGTCCAAACCATCTTAATCGCGTTTCTCTAATTTTCTCATCTATTGGTGCTACTCCCATTTTGTTTCTAATGTGTTCATTTCTTATTCTATCTAATCTAGTGTGTCCATACATCCATCTTAGCATTCTCATCTCTGCTACCCTCATTTTTTGTTCGTGTTCGTATTTAGTCGCCCAACATTCTGCACCATAAAGCATTGCGGGCCTTATGACCGTTTTATAAAATTTTCCTTTCAATTTTAATGGTATTTTACGGTCACAAAGGATAGAAGATGCACTCCTCCATTTATTCTAACCCGCATGGATCCTATGTGTGACATCTTTATTGATTTCTCCGTTCTCTTCAATTCTAGATCCTAAGTATTTAAAACTCTTTGTTATACTCACTTCATGTCCATCAATTTTAACCTTCGTCTAATTGTTCCTGTTGTTTTTACTAAAGTGGCATTCCATGTATTCTGTTTTAGCCCTACTTATAGTAAAACCTCTTGATTCGAGTGCTTCTCTCCAAACTTCTAATTTTGCATGTACTCCTTCTCTTGTTTCATCAAATAAAACTATATCGTCCGCAAATAACATACATTCAGGGATGGATTTTTGTAAGTGTTTAGTGATTTCATCAATTATTAGGATAAAAAGGTAAGGGCTTAGAGCGGATCCCTGATGCAAACCTATAGTGTTTGGGAATTCGCTAGATATTCCTGTTGGTGTCCTGATACATGTTGTTATATCATCATACATATCTTTTATGACATCTATGTAAGCTATTTTTATTCCTCTTTTTCCAATACGCGCCACATTATATCTCGGTTGACTCTATCGTATGCCTTTTCAAGATCAATAAAAACCATATGTAAATCTTGTTTTCTCTCGTTATATTGTTCACATAGTCGTCTAATTAAGTGTATAGCTTCAATTGTGGATCTTCCTGGCATGAAGCCAAATTGATTATCTAATATACTAGTTTCATTTCTTATTCTTGCTTCTATAACTCTTTCTCATAGTTTCATTGTATGACTTATTAATTTAATTCCCCTGTAATTTGCACAATTTTGTATATCCCCTTTGTTTTTATATATAGGTATCAATATACTTTTTCTCCATTCATTAGGCATATTCTTAGTTATAAGGATATTGACAAAAGCAAAACGCAAAGGATTTATGTGAGCTTCTACAAACATAGAATAAGTTAAGCCAGTGAATACCTTGGGATGTGCCTCTAAAATCTCGGCCATCCTTTGTGCTGTTGAGTTTTGTTGCTGTACACGAAGATGCAGCGTCTTCATGCCTCTGATTAAAGAATATGCGGCATTCTGAACAACAAGGGCAAAGTTAACCATGATTACTTGTGATACAAGCTCAAACAGCAACACGTGAAAAATGCTTGACAATGCAATAACAAGGATTAGTGCTCAAAATGTTTGCACGCCAATTCAGTAGGACAAGATTATGAAGCCAAGACAATTTTTTGATCTAAATAACTCACAGGATTAAGAGCACCGCCCAGAACATGATGCAAATTCGAACAACAGAAATTAACTTCTCAGGGCCACTGATAGATCCTCCTAGAACCTGTATGGAAAATGTGCTGGTTTAATAAAAAGATATGTAATTCTAGGAATTTTGAAATTATTAATGTGTATAAAAATGTAAGTGTGTGACTGTGTGAAACCCATCATACATCATTGTGGCCCCCAATGTATTTCGTTGCAGAGTGTACAACAAGATCAGCGCCAAGAGCCAGGGCCTTCTGGTTAAGAGGAGTTGCAAATGTGCCATCTATGCACACTAAGGCTCCTTTGTCATGGCAAAGCTTCGAGACCCGCTCAATGTCAACACATCTCAAGAAGGGATTTGTTGGAGACTCTGTAAAGAAAAGAGTGACCTGAAAAAGAAGGTTATATAATTTTGTTCAGTAAGCACTCTAACGAAAAAGTAAACTATAGCCAAATGGCATAAAGACAATTTCCATCAACACTGACATTGTTCTTCTCTAAAGCAGACTCCAGACCTTCAATATCTGCAGGATCAATGACAGTGGCCTGCATTTCATTATAAAGGAAAAGGAAGAGCATCAGTTCTCTCAGGTCCCAACTTGGGCCAAAAATGTTAATAGCACACATATAGAATGAGGAACTTATGCCTTCTTATCCACTTTATCTTGTTTTCTTTCTTTTCCTTGCCTTTTCTTTTAGTGTAACTTAATTATCTATTTTATTCATGTATATAGTTGATGAAAAAAATCCAAAAATGCGCTCTTAAGTCATTATTGTCATGATGCTAATAAAGTGACAACATTTTTTTCGGATTTCGTTTTTTCTATGAGTGTGATATATTTCAATGCTTCCCCAACAGAAACCAAAGAATTCAAATGACTGGGTCAGAGAGATCATACAGTGATACCCATTTTGGGAAGAAAAGTCTCGATGAATATCCGAGTCTTCCTATAGCAGTCAGTGGTAGTCACTAAATGCCCACCAGCAGGGACAAGTGCCAGCAACATGACAGTGCTAGCACACATTCCAGATGCCATCAAAATTGTTGATTCAGCCCCTTCAAGTGCACTGGTACAATTTCAAGAGACAGAAAAGGGCACTTGTTATCTACTCGTGCATTATTGCCAAATGTATCGTACAAAAGGAAAAGAAGTTGGAACATCAAACTGACCTTATCTTCTCCTCTGCAACAACAGTAGTGTAATTTCCATAGCGTCCATATTCGAAACTTGCACGTCTTTTTTCCTGAGAAAGGACAATGCAATCATGATTTTTTCTCATCCAGATCAGTTTACATGGTGGCATAAAGTGTTCCAAGGGACTGGTAAGTTTATGTTTCTCAGACAAAAGGATTTGTTTGGCAGACAATGATGCGGGTTCAGAGTTTAAACAAGGGCTAACCAAGCTAGGCTTAGAATAAGTACAGGGAGAACATAAATAATTCTTGGCTAGCCACATGATTGACTTGAAATAAACTAGTTTTTAATTAAAACAAGTATATTTGGTCTTTAGGTCATTATAATTCCCATCAGGAAAAAAATGTTGAGTTGCTAGTCTTAATTCTACTTAGCTATGCTAGATTTGTGGCAAGTAAATGTAGTTGTGGAAGTGTAGTTGTGGAAGTGGGTACACTTTCAGGGTTACATTATGTATAACCTTCTATGCGTCTTCGGTTTATTGCTGTTCCCAATCAATAATATTATGTAATAAAAACTACGACCATATTCTGGTGGCACTTACCATGAAATAGATGAACGTACCTTAAAATCAATGAGGTCGGCAGTTTTCTTGAAGAAATAAGCAGATGTATTAACTACTGGAGTAGTTATTGCATCAGTGACAATGCCTCTACCCAATCTTTCACCTGGGCAAATCAATGAATTCCCACATATAAGTAAGAAAGAGAAGCCATTTTTGAAGGTGTAATGCGCAAATGCAAATGTCAGAGACTTCTCAAACTGGTGTACAAAATGAGCAATTAGCATGACAGAGAGAACCAACACTGGAAAGCAAATGTTCTGAAGCATATGAGTATCTCGTATTTCACTCAGGAGTAAGTGAAGTAATGGCTTGTAACCAGTTGTGGGGGCTCGTAAAAATGCTTTCTTAACAGGCATGTAAAAGCTAGGTCAAAATATCTAAAGCACTCAAAATCAAGAATGTCTATTCCAAGTTTGGGAGGTATGGATTTATGGTATTACTTATATACAGATATATTGATTGACGATTATATTATTTACGTTAATATCTCAGGCGTACAAATTGTGATTTTCTCGATCTCAGAAGAGCTCACTTCATTAAAACTATGACAACCTCTAAATCATTCTCCCCTCAACGAAACCCCACATTTATAAAAAAAAAAAGTAAACAAACGAAATAAAAGTCGGAAATTCATACAGAATGGAACACGTATGGTAACAGAAAAATCAGATGTCATTTCGATTAATCACAAACTTACCAGCATGAATTGCTACGCTGCCATCAGAATTCAAAAATGAAGCGTATTTAAATTGTGGCGAACCCTCAAGCTGTACATTTTCGCCATTACAACTCGGATCCTCAGCCGCAGCGACAACAGGTTTTTCAACACCGGTCTCAACCTCAACCGGCGCGATTGCAGCAGCCGCCGCCGCCGCATCGACAGCCTTAGCCGCCGGTGTGAAACCCGAGGCGCCTTGGTTGTTCGACCACGAAGCCGCCACCACCTGAGCCACGCCAATATTGCTGCAGTTTCTCCGGGCCTTATTGCTCAGCTGCCTCACGAAATTCGGCGGAAACCTCATAATAAGGGAAGACAAGCCGTGCGCCGCCGCGCCGCCGCCGAGGATCGCCGGCTTCGACTTTCCGGCGCATCCAGCTGAGGGAATCTCCGGACGGGAGAAGTCGGGATCTGAGCGGCACTCAAAGGACGGGAATGCCCTTGCGAAGCTAGACACGGCCATTAAGGCTTAGGTTTTGTGAATGAGGGTTAGAAATGAAATGATCGAATTTTTTCTTCTGAGATGGAAGAGAGTTCACAAATTCTGGCCCGTCTCTCTCTCCCCGTCTCTCTCTGTGGACTGGAAAGTAAAGCGTGTTGGAGCCGTCGTTTTATAGCATTTTTGCGGAAACCCTTTGTTTGGTGAAAGAATTAGAATGGGGTATTTAATTTCGTGAGACGGATCCTAAATAACTCATATTAAATAACCAATTTGAATTTGGACCAAAGTTGTTTTGATTTGTAAAATAGATTATATTAGTCTCACATGGGACTTACTCTATTTTGATAATTAAATATCATGTCAATAATATTTGTAGTTAACAATAATTTACTACAGTTAATCATTAACAAAATAAAAAATTATTTGTTTAAATAATAACTACTAAATATTCTATAATGAAAATTTATTTGCTCAAAGAATATAATATATATATATATATATTAATAGAATGAAAATATATGTTATGAGAAAACGAAAATAAAGCCCCAAACATATTCGTTTCTTCCAATTTCATTTATTAAGAGTGTCTCCAAGATAGTGATATATCTTCAATATTGGAGCAAAGACTTGATCCATACTGCGCTAAAGTCTGTGACACTTTAAAGATGTGAACAATTTTGCACTAGAAATAGCGATTTTATTGTAGCTTCCTTAAATTTTTTCTTTCTTTTTTGTTTTAAATTAATGATTTAATGTATTAAAATATACATTCAAATTGAATATTATGGAATATTTTATTTTAATGCAAAACTTGGTGCAAATTAATGGAGATGAAGTGCAGATTATACACTAATACAGAACATGTACTTAAATAGTGCAAAGTATTGGAGATGGTCTAAGAGTTCACATGTAAATCTGGCTTAATCATGGTTTATTTAGTGTTAATAACTGTAACGATGTCCGTATTATTTTTGAGGAATGTGGATAGGCTTGAATTATTTCCTTCCGACGTGGTCATTGACTGGTTTACATTGTTTGGTAAAAGTTACCAATCACCAAGACCATTTGATAATAAAGGATTCTAGATTTTTAGTGTTATTAACTATGTGAGAATTCCAAGCATAACATAATAACTAATAATTTTTTTAAATAAAGTTATTATTACTTTTATGTATAAATAAAATTAAAAATTAATTAACAATGGAATTTAGTCATAGTTATTTAGTCATTTCAAGAATTTTGGATCCAAAACAAATTGATTATTATAGAGATGGTTCAGTTAATTGGGACTTGTTGAGTTGAGCCCACATGATTTGTATTAAGAGAAAAGAACATGCTGGCAAAGGGCCCTATTAGGCCAATATGGCAAGTTGCACCCAACTTTTATGCACTATATTAAAATGGGTAAGTAACTAGTTTTCAGTCAATTTTTCTTTTTTTTTTTAAAAAAAAAAACAGCTCCAGCCCCCCTCAAGAACTGCCAAGGTTCCCACTGAGTTTTAGTATCTCACACTATTGCTTGAATCTCTTGATAGTAATTATTTCACAATTATTCTTTGGAGCTCGAACCATTGATCACTCTAAAGAGAGGCCAAGAGTTATATCACATTGACTACTGGGTCAAGGATCATTGGATATTTTTAGACAATATCTTATTAGTACATCTTATAGTTGTAAGTTGTTTTACATCTTATAAAATGGTCTTAATTATATTTCACAATTCTATTATTTATTTTAAAATATTCCATTAGTATGTAGTTATGTATTTTGAGTTGTAGGACTAACTAATAGAAATTTTCAACGTTTATTTTCTTTGGACACATACCTTTAATATGGTAGGGATATTGGTTTTTGTGGGTCACATTATTTCAGATGGTCCAACTATATAGTGATCTAAAATAGCCACTACCACAATTCAGAGAATTAATTTTTATTGAATATCTATGAACTCCTCATTAAAAATGCACTTATTAAATATATCAACCACCACAGGTTGCGAAATTATTAGGCGTTAGTCGGGGCGAAAGACAAAGACCACAAACTACCTGAAGCCCTAGCCAAAACAACATATTTTCTTCTTTTATTTCATTTTTTTTTATTTTTACCAATTTTTGGCCGATTTTTTCCGCCTAGCCTGCCTGGGACCGATTTTTTGACCGCCTAGGAGAGTGCCTAGCTCCGATTTGGAGCCGCCTAGGCCGATTTTCAGCCAAACCGATTTTTCGACCGATTTGGACAAAATCGGATCGGCCTAGGGGCGCCTAGGCCGGTTTTTACAACACTGATATCAACATAAAAAAAAACTCAACTTATTTCTAGTCATTTATTGAAAAAGGGAAAAAAACATTGTTATGTTTTAATGTATGTTATTTAGGGTGAAAACCGAACCAAACTACTTGATAGTCGATACTTAACTTGAGATCGGTTATTAAAAGCTCGTTTGAGTTCGATTCGTTAATATAACGAACCAAACATAACCACAATTTTCGTTCAATAAAATATAAAGCTTGGCTCGAACTCGATTCGATTAGTAAAAAATGATCATAATATGTGTAAAAATATCAAGCTACTCGAGCTCAATTCATGTTCAACTCAACTAAAATTCGTTTAAACTCAACTCAAGTTATAATCAAACAAAACTCAAACGCATTTAGTGAAGCTCGATAAAAATTCAAACAAGTTTGAACATTTCTATGTTTTGCTCATCTCCATTCATTTACAGTATCTATGCTATCTTGATAGTTAAATATTCATATAGAATATGTAAAATATATTTGGAACGGAGGGAGTAACATGTATCTTCGTCATAAATATTGAAAACGTTCAACTTAACCAAACATTTAAAAACTGAATTAATAAAAGGCCTATAGCATAGAGTAGACAACTAGGCATCATTGGCATTAGGAATCACAAGTCGCAACAATAACATAAAAATATTTTTTTTTAACTTACCAAAGGTATCACATCTATAACTATATATAATGTAACAAGGTGGAGCAGCCTTTTTACCACAAAGAATTGTGGGGTGGAAGTCGTGGGTTGAAATCAACTGTTCCATCAAATTACTTCCCGGGGCATATGCGAAATTCCCAGTAAAGATTTGGTGGGAACTCATCTTGAATAGAATGCCTCATCTTGAATAGCATTCGTGTGGGTTCGATTCGGGAGAGATCGTTATTAGTAGATTGGGGTCGAACATAATTGTTCTCTTTTACCCTGGAGGATCTGGGCATCCGGTTGTACGTCGCCAGACCACTGTCGAGAGAACAACGGCGATCGCGGTTTACCTTGGTGGCGCGAAGCGATGAGAAGGGAAATGTTGTCCTCATGCGTAGTCGGCGTAAGCGTGGAGTCGAGTTATAAAAAAATATATATATATATATATATAATGTGGAAAATTGTCATTTACCTACTACATTGTCGTGGTTTTCATTTTTTAAGAATTAACTACATAAACACAATTCGGTAAGACGACTTAATTAATGTTCATTTTTAATAATTATTTTTTGAGAGTTAATCAATTTGATTATGGAGAAAACTTTATAACTGATTATAAAGATCAACATTATATATAAGACCTACAAAATAGAAAACTTATGGGCTTGTATGGATGTATTTCCAAGTCCATTTTCGGTTTAGTGTTGGAAAATGAATTTTAAACTTTATTGGTTTTAAGTGTGAGAATTGGGAATATGTTTGGTTTGTTGTCAATTTCTTTTGAAAATGAGAATATGTTTGGTTATAGTTTTTTCAAATATATTTTTGACATAGGTTTGCGTGATTGTAATATATTTTTACCTAGGTATGCGTAATTGTAATGAAAAATTGTTTGGTTGTGTTTTCAAAAGAATATTTTCTATAAAAAAGTGAAAACTGGAAATGACTTCATTTTAACTGAAAACTTTTGAAACAAACATAAACCCATTTTTCGGAAATAGTTGTAAACTGGAAAAATGGTGTTGGAAACACAACCATACAAGGCCTATACGTGTCTAAAACATAAACATATTTTAAACATATACATATATAATCGATCCAATAGAATTACAAAATCGAAATAACACTAGACAAATCATGTACTCGCATTTGTCACTAATTTTTCGATAATAACTACGCGCACAACGAGGACAATTTATTTGAACAAAGAAAACCAAATAACATAAAACACGACCATCAGAGACGAAAATAATAACTTAATAATAAAACAAATAAAGACAAAATAAGAAATTATTTTCCCCATCGTCCTATTAGGAATATGGGGAAGAAGAAGACAGTAGTGAGAAAATATTATTTCTAAATATTCCTAGCATGTTTTTATAAAAAACAAAATGCTATCTTGTTTATATTATTATTTTTATTGTATATTTTCATAGTAATCTGTAATTAATAATAGCATTGGGATTGACATAATGTGAACACCACAAGATTTTAGAGAATATTTTCAGTTAATACAAAAAGATGTTATAAGTTATGAATCAAAAACCCCTCAACTAATCAATAATTATCTTTTTCCCAATTGATTTAGTTTTTGTTGAGGTGCATTTTTTTTTTTTTTTGATAACTCGAACAGAACTGCGCGCGCCCTGACTTGCGCCGGAAAGACAATGTTCCCGCTCCTCATTCTTTGCCGCCAAGGTAAACCGCGGGATGTGCACGCACTGGCCGTCGATGTTACGGCGGGGTTTCTTGACGTCTGTGAGATCCTCCTGGGTAAAGAAAACAATTATGTTCGACCCCCAATCTACTAATAACGATCTCTCTCCCGAATCGAACCCACACGGATGCTATTCAAATGAGTTCCACCAAATCTTCACCCGCATACGCCCGCGTATGCCGGAATTTGATGGAAGCGATAAAAACCCCCGACCTCCACCCCACATCTGATTTGATGGAGCGGGGATTTGAACCCCGACCTCCACCCCGAATCGAACCCACACGGTGCATGTGTTTGTTGAGAACTCGAAAGGCCAATATTCTTGCATGGTCCCTGCACTCGACTTTGCAAAGTGTGAAAAGGAGATGTCTTTGATTATTTAATACATTATTTTTTACTTCTTATTTGTCGCTTGCCAATCTCAACATATAAACAGAAAAAAAAACATGAAACATAAAATGTTTTTAACTTTAGGTTCGACTCAATAGTAATATTTTCAGGAATGGAACACATTTTATCATGAGATTATCCAAATAAGCAAAATTTACGCCAGGAGTTGAGCCTCCAAACTGGGGCGTACGCAAGAGGAGGGCACTTTGTCGCGCCCGTGACGTTAGGTGTCTTTCGCTTATTTCTTACGGTGGATTGTCTTTGTGAATATTTGTATGTAGCTTGATCCCGGCTGGTTTGTGGAGTGCGTGTACATGACCCTTCGGATGTTGAGCGAGCCTACCCGGTTAAGTTCGGGAGCTTGTCGCTAGTCGTGGACTTGAGCGGTGAAGAAGGGAATTGGCCATCCACTACCCAGGCTAAACGGATCTTCGGGCCGCATTCTGATGAGCCCAGGCGGCGAAACAGTGGTTGTCTTGTGGGATAAGGCCCCGGGTGGGCCGGGGCGCCGCGCGAGCATCGTGTGGTGGCCGAAATGGCTAGGCCCGTGACAAAGTGGTATCGGGCCGTCCCGGCATTTGTATTCGTGATTGCGCCAAGCGCTCTTACCAAGAGGGTGGTGGAGTAGGCGGAGGAGCGGAACATGTTGGGTGGCGATCATCCAGGAGAATCCTCTGGTCTCCGAGTGCGATTGGTGTGCGAGGGCACACGTGTGGGGCTGCTTGGCGTACACCATCTTGGGTGGGGGAGGATGTCACGCC